>CAXKVW010000261.1:0-160000 GCA_964058825.1 Carex arenaria
ATCTGATACATGCAGTGGGAAGCGCTTTCGGGTGAATTCAAGCAATTGGAGTATCTAAGGAAAATTATTGGAAACAATGAAGATATAAGATCTGGTTGTGCAACTGAAAATGAACAATAAAATTCTATAGATATCAGTTTTGGGATACAGAATACATTTGGAGGTACAGGTAACAGTCAGTGAAGAAAAAACCTTTGTTGCTAGATTATTTTGTCTTAAAATATATAGGAGTGATTCTCTCGCTTTTCTTAAACAAAATATTATTTTGTAGCAGTACCAAGATTTTTGTCATGTAATCATATTGAGATATCAGGGTGAGAATATTTTTCTCAAGAGATTTTCTCAGAAAAATGTTTTTTCATATTGTTTTCTCCAACGAGCAAGTAGAAAAAGATACAAAATAAATAACTAACTTACAATTAGGATAAGTTGATTTAAAATGCCTTGGCTTTATGTTTTTTCATATTGTGTCTTCCAGTTTCTTGTTCTCTAAAATGTAAAGGATTTTAGGATTGATAAAGAGTAAAGGATGTATCTAGAATTCAATACTGGGAAGGTTCATTGACAAAGATTGTTGCTTTGCTGATCCAGAGGGATTGGAGAATAAGCTTCATATTGATTTCTATTGACAATGAAAAGAGGGTTTGCCAGATGGAACCGAATCTCCTGAATGCAAACCATCTTAATTGCATCCTTACTTGTACCCCGTACCTGTTTCAATTTGGACCGAGCAACTAACGAGCTAGCTTGAATTGAGCTCGTGCCAGTAACGATGTTGTTACTGAGCGAATCATGACTTCATCCCAAGGGGTTCATGAATCCTAACTGAGAATTTGTATCCAGTGCAATACCTGACTATGTACAAATTACACTTGAGTCGTCAGTTTTAACTCGAAACCAATCTCAAAATAGACCCCCTATATTTAAATAGACACCAAATTCCAATAACTAGATGTAATGAGAGCTAATTGTACGCAGTCAAGTATCTGGGAGGATTCAAACGCTGATATGTCTCCTGACGGGTCAAGCTCTCATTAATCTGGTTAATGTAAATTATAGGACTAAAATGTAATTAGAGCATTAGGATCGCTATATAAAGGTGAAGAGCATGTGTATGGATTGAATTAGTGACTAATGAGATAAAATTCGTGTTAATTCCTCAAAATCCCGTACTATATTGCCTTCTTTTTTGTATTCCTTTTAGCTCTGTTATATGATATAGTAGTCGTTTTGCTTACTATTTCTTTTTTCTGAAAAAAAGGAAAAGACAACATAGAAAAATACAAAGAATTTGAGAATGTTTAATTAGTTATGTTTCATATTGAAATTTATTTACAGTTATTTACAACGTCAACAATATAACATCAAACTAACCCAATACTAAAATATTATTAACTCACCAAACTTCTCTCTGAGAAGGGTAAAAAAGAAACCAAAAAGAGAAAACCAAGCACATACATAAAACTTTAGAAACCACAACTACACAACAGTGAAGTAACCCGACACCAGAACATCAACCATTTATACAATTTGATTTCACAAAGATGAGATGAAGCCATCGACCTTTACATTCATCTTGCGAGACAAAAACTTCATGCAAATCGGTGGATTAACCTTTGCCAGAGCCAGAATTGACTGAGGAAGAGTCCATAAACCATCCCCGCAAATCATACCTGAGGCCACAGCAGGCCCAAATTGATCTGCCTGCAACTTGTTAATCTTCTCCCAGATAAACAAAACCAAGCTGCCGACACACATGTCAATTGCAAAGTATGAGCCAATATAGAATGGTATGGCCATGGCCATAGGGAGGGGGATGAATCGCGAGACCTTCTTGGGGACCAAGTCTCTAATCAGATTGATTAAGACAGCAGCGAAGAAGAATCCATAGCAAAGTTTAAGGCAGTTGTGAGGGAGGGACCCAAAACCATCCACACCAAGAATAGCCATGTTACGGTAAACGATTGCATAAGGTGCAGGGTAATCACTGTTGCTTAGACCTAGGTCGCTGAAGGCCTTGTAAAAGAGCCAAAAGACGCATGGTGCGATGACACATCCCATAACTGTAATGGAATAATTGGGTAATTAAAATGTGATATGAAACTTTCAATCCTTCTGTTTGTTCATTCAGTTTGAATGTTTAATGCGTGTTGTATTTGCTATACATTAGCAAGGACTCCACAAAAGGTCCATTATTCTGGTACTGTTCTTGACCCAGCACGTATAACACAAATCAATTGAACTGGTCTATACTGAAGAACATTTTGACTAGGTTATTGGACTTAAGCTTTGACTAATTAAGAAATGTTGCTGCTTTGTAAATATATTTTTATACCTGTGCCAATAATTTGACTAACAAACATGGATTTAGGGGAGGCAAGGGTCATGTAACCAGTCTTGAAATCTTGCATTAAATCAGCAGCAGTGGAGACGATGCTCATCATTACACCACAAGCGGCCAAGCCGGCAAGCACACCGCCATCTCCCTTACCAGCCCATGCACCAATTGTGAAAATGGCAAGCTTACCATAAGTGGAGGCAAGAGACCAATCAGTAAGGCCACAACCATAGGCATTACAGAAGGCAAGGACTGGTGCGAACAAATAGGCTACTAGGATGTAGTACCTGTTAAACAAATAGCAATTATGAGGAAACTTATTCTGTTGGCTAGCTTTGATGGTCTCGTAATTGCATGGTGCTACAAGCAATTTTCTTATTCAGTAATTTGTTCACCAAAAATCCAAAAGGTTTAAAGAGTGGTAGAGCCATTCAAGTATAATGTTGGATTTGAGAAAAAAAAAGCTGGTTTTAGCACTTGTTTTATTTTGTGCTCATAAAATCTTTTTTTTTATTCACCAAAAATACCACAGGGTCAGGAGTATGAAATGCATAATTATATGTTTCAAACTGGGACGGTTCTGGTTCGGTACTGATTTGATATTGAGACCCCTTTTTCTTTCTTTTATACAAATTATTATTGTTAGATCCTTAAATTTATATTCATTTATGCAGATTGCATTTCTTATTCTCATCATCAGGAAATAATTTGGGTATTAAGTACGGTACCATTTAAGAGGCTTGAAGATATGTGGCAGTGTCACAATGGAAATTAGCGCCACACAAACATAGCCTCCTAATGCAATCTTCTTAGGGATCTGGTCCTGCAAAAAGAGCTCAGTCCTCCTCTTGTCATCGAACGAGACCGTCTCAGCAGAAACAACATTGCCGTCCTTATCTGTGGTGGGAAGTTGGGAGTTGCTTTTCCATGCTTTGTAAAGAGCGAAAAGTGTGTGGGACATGACCTTCACAAAGTTGTACACGCCATCTCCTAGAATCATGGCAATGGATATAAACACCTACATGATGAAAAAATCATTATTACAGAGATATTTCATGTTAGATTTTAACAGAAGTTGCTTCACAAACTATGCTAATAGCAAAAGTAATTAATCGACTCCATACTTGATAGCCAAAATGCTGCTGAAGGAGAGTACAGAACAAAGACTTCAGTTTCTCACAATTTTTTGTATGCACTGAACTAATTATGGGTACAGTGCAAATTTTCATTTTTCACGCCTTCTATTAAAATTTGTCATTGTTTTGTATCTCACAAGTTTAGGTTTGAATATGTACCTTATAACCTTGCAAGCCGTGAAGACTGGTCCAAGGGAGAGAAGCAGAATACCATTCGCCCTTTTTGTTCTTAATCAAAGGCCACATCAACCCCCAAGAAATTATAGCACCCAAAAGAACGGAAATGTTCACAATGTAGGGGCAAATCATCCCAACTCCAACATAGGTCGGAGAGAAGTCAAAGTAAAACCTACAAATAAAAGATACAAGAAAGGAGTGTCATAGCATATATAAAAAGAACTGTCATTTTTATATTTTGCAAAAGCACGAATATGTTTCTTATTACTTATTTTCAAAAGCCTTAAGGCCTAATGTAGGGAAACTTGCAAATCCACAATCATCTCCGCCAGTGTAGAACCATTGAAAGAACCCCCAGAAGAAGGTTCCTGCAAACCACTTGCCTAGGAGCGATACCTGCTTCCTAAAATAATACAATTTAAAATGATATTAGATAGCTTTTCAACTACAACATCTAAAATGCAGTGGTGTTTATGTTTTCTGATAATGATTCTCTCTTACTTTGCCAACTTAGCACCCTCAGGTGTGTGAAAACCATTGATAAGATAAGCAGTAGCTGTCCCACTTGGATAGACCAACTTATAATCAATTATCATAATCTAAAAACAAAACAAAGTTTGTTCATGTAATTAGTAACTGCTTTCCATTGGCTCCACAAAATTTGAATTAACATATAGTGAGCTGAATTATGAATATAAAAGTTGTACCTTTCTCAAGGGTACCAGTGCAAAAAGACCGATGAAACTGACCAAAAACATGAACCCGATCATCCAGCTTAGTTTCGGGTCCTTGATATCCCTTGGATCATTTGCTTCTGTTGCTTGTTCTGCTATCCGACCGCTCATACCAAACATATAGCTTCCAAAGCCGCCTACTCAAACATATTAACTTTTTCAGTGAACCTTTCTGAGAGGCATTATACAACTGTTACACCATAAGTGCCACACAAACCATCCTCTTGCTTGTTGGTTATCCAAATGAATAGACCCATTTGTAATAGTCCAGAAATAATAATATAGATGGACATCACTATCCCAGTACCACTATCCTAGAAATCCAATTATTAATATGATCACAGACAATAAGGGATAGCCATAGCCCCACTTATCACTCAAAGGCATGTTTCCAAGTTAGAGAGTCAACTAATTCAACTATAACAAACAATGGACTGGATTTTCATTTCTTTGTGCCGAAAAACCATCCTCTTGCTTGTTGGGTTATCCAAACAAATAGATGGACATCACTATCCCAGTACCACTATCCTCCAATTATTAATATGAACACAGACAAATAAGGGATAGCCATAGCCCCACTTATCACTCAAAGGCATGTTTCCAAGTTAGAGAATCAACTAATCAACTATAACAAACAATGGACTGGATTTTCATTTCTTTGTGCCGATTTAAGACGACCTGATTTCCATTTGTTTATTCCAATTGGCATCAGTTGTGACCTTCTACCCACTAAGAAGAGTGGGTAACACAAATTTTCATATAAAAAAAGCAAAAGCTCTGATTTGGACTCTTGGGATCTTATAAAAAATAATAGGTCTTATGTAATGTAGCAGTAACAGCAGAATATATAATCTGTTAGTGTTAATTTTATTGCTCTGGCATAAATATATGAGACATTTTATTTAAGTGTTTAATTAAAATAAAATATCAACATTAATTATAAAAACAGTAGTAGCTATAATTGTTAGTAATACCAACAATAATATTAGTAAAAGTAATAATAATTTATTATCTGCAGGGATGTGCTGAAAATATAAATTAAGCCTTTAAACATTGGAGGATGCTAATTTGAGAGCAATAATTATAAAGCGATGAGAATTTCTCTTAATACTTATTTAACTGTTATTTAAAGATCTTATATTATGGTCTAAACTTGATTCTGAATTATCATGCAAGTGAATTGAAGTTCCCTAATTCTTTTAAAAAATAAATACATGATGCCTTGTTATTGTCTTTTTATTTCCTAATGCAAATGGCAAGCTAAGTAACACCAGCATGTATCCATTTAATGATTTGAAAATTATGTGTAATTTTATGTATAGAAAGATTAATATGGAAAAATGTTTACATTCTCAACAATACAATTACTAAAATATGATTGATAAAATTAATACCTATATATTTTGATCCAAAAATATAATTGAAAAAAATTTGAATTCTACTCGTATAATAATGAGGGGATCTAATGTCAAAGGTTTTGGTTTCAAATTGTTCCCAATAAAATAAAATCTCAAATAACTATTTTTTTTTTAAATATTTATATGATTCGATTTGCTAATAAATAAAAAGGAAATTGTCCTGCAATATTCCACCTAGTCTTACCATATCGGTAAATAACCAAAAAAAAAAGCAGATGATAGGTAAGGTAGGTAAAGTTACCGCTGAAGGCCAAGCCATAGGCGGCAACGACGGCAGTCTGAATGACCGTGTTTTCCTGCCTTGTAAAGGGCTGCTTCAGCATCCCCCACTTGTCTAAAGCCACAGTCCACATCCGTACGAAGAAAAACCCGAGCAAACCAGCCGAGACATTCAGCGAAGGTATGATACCGGTGGTGAGATTAAGTTTCATCACGATAATGCTAAACAGCCCGGCGAGGAAGAAGGCCACGAAGAAGGCGCGAAAGGTGAGTTGCTCTCTCCAGCTGGGTACGGGTTTTGACTCGAACGACTGCTCCACACTGAGGGCTTGGTCTTGGTCTTGGTCATCACCTTCGACATTTGAACCGTTGGATCTGTTGCGCTGCCTCAGTCCAGTCGCCTCCACCATCTCCTCGTCTTCATAAGCATCGGATTGGGATTTTGGTTTTGTATCTTCCATTGGATTGGATCAGAGCTGTGTACCACAGGGAGGTTTATGGAAAGAGAGAAGAGAAGAGGAGATACAGTGGGAGAGAATCTGAAAGGTGATATTTCGAATCTGGTAGTGTGAATCTATTTAATAGCCAGGGGGGGCAGCATGCCATGGTGTATATTATTATTAATTATATTTTATGATGGAAATGACACGCCGCTCCAGCCTGTGTCCACCTTACGAATGTAAATACCCAAGTTTCTAGCTATCGTTTTTCGTGCAATAAAAGTAGTATATTTTTAACAGGAGGTCCAATTACTAGGGGTGAAAACGGAGCGGATTCGGAGCGGATAATGCTGATACTATATCCTTATCCACGTTTCAGTGAGCGGATACGCGTTTCAGTGAGCGGATACGGATACGAATACGGATAGTAAACGGATATCAAAATGCAAAACCAAATCCACCTTAAACGGATGCGGATACGGAGCGGATAATTTCCGGATACGAATTCGAATACGGATACAAAACGAATAATTGTCGGATAATTAGTTATTAGTGGGATTATCATTTTATTGAGCGATATTGACATTTTTTTTACCTTTTATTTTGATTTTTTTTCAGATTTCAAAGTACATATGTTTTTGAAAGCTTGTCATTTGTACAGATAATTTAGTTCTTAAAGAACGCCAAGCACATGCTAAAATTAGTGGGCCCAAGATTCATTTAGATACAACCCAACAAGCAACAACCTCAGCAGCCCACTTAATATACTAAGCGGCCAGCGCTTTGTCCGGCGCTATGTCCGGTTTATACACATATATTAATTAGTCCCACTTCGCTTATGAACAAAAAAGTGACAAGTAGCGAGTCTATATAAGACGTCTGGGTAGCTCGGTAGAACTCACTTGGCTGAACGGGTCTCGGACTCCATATTGGGACCCGGATTGTTCAAAAAAATATTGGGATCCGGATAATTCGGATATCCGCTCCGTTTAGGGTTTATGGATTTTATCCGAATCCGTATCCGGAACAATTAGCTATATATAGAAATTATCCGGATCTGTATCCGGAATTATCCGGATCCGTTAAATCCGGATACGGATTTTACTCGGATTCGTAGCGGATTATCCGACTCCGTTTTCAGCCCTACCAATTACACCATAAATACACATCTTGACACTTTGACACTGTATATTTATAAATTATTTTTATAATTTTAAAATTTTAACAGTTGATTCAAACCTTACATTATGATCTTCATATTAAAATATTTTTGAATACCAATCTTACATTTTTTGAAAATTATTTACTATTTATTTTGAATTTTTGAAAATTATTGTTTTTTTAATACTTCAGATTTATCTGAAAATAATAATTTTGTACACATCTTAATAAATACTAAAAAAATTTAAAAAAATATAAAATTTGGTCATGTTGAACAGGTCGGATCGACTATTTAGACTTTAAAATTGCAAAAATAACTTATAAGTATACAGTGTCACCATAAAAAAAAGTGTAATTGGATCCCCCTCTATTTTTAATAGCCTTTAAATATTTAAATTTTTAATTATATATATTGGAATTTGGTTCAGTTTTTTTTTGCAGTTTTTAAATAAATAGGTTTTTTCATAAAATGTTGAGTGTGTATTTTATGTCAGTGCATGAAATTCTACTTTGTGAATGTAGTATTGTACATTTTATATTTGAGTGATGCTATACGCATGACACAAATTACATTTTTGAGTGCATGGACAAATCTTTTTAATTTATACTGAATTTTCTTTTCATTTAAAATTTCCATTTAAGACAATACCCCTTTCGAAGAAGATATTCAATTCACAACTAATTCGTGTATCTCTATGGTAAGTACTATCAAGTATCAAGTAAAATAATTTTCACAATTTAGTGTTTGGTAAGATTTTTTTGTTGTGAAATTTGAATACTTAATTTAATTTCTAGAAGATTATTTTCATTCAAAATATGTAGTATGGTATTGTAAACACAAAAAATGTGAAAAAAAAATAGCAGTAACAAATGCAATTGAAATTAATAGGAAAACACAAAAGAGAGCACATTTTTTTTAAAGTTCACATAATATATCCCGCAATTATTTTTCTATTTAACAAGTTTGTTGTTCAAAACTAAAATGGTGGAGAAAATAAAGGTGATCAAATTCTTTTTTTTTATATATAAACTATAGAATTAAGAAAAAAGAAAGCCATTACCTGAGTAAAATAAGGCATAAGCATGGACATTTAATATTTTTTGTTGTAAATTGGACTTACTGTTCGCTCAAATTATATTTGAATATATAGCGTTTAATAAAATAGTTTAAAATATTATCTTCCTATTTATTCTAATAACTATAAATTACAAATTAGCCTTCAAAATAATGACCATGGCAAAAGATATTTTCAAACTACCTCATCACAATGTTTCTTTTTTTAAGCATTCTTTATTAGACAGGGTAAATTAAACAGTGTGAGAGAAAAAAAATTCTCGCTGCTCTCAATAATTTAATTTTTGCTCTAAAAAATATTATTATTTTAAAATACCATACTACATATTTTGAACGAAATAATCATTCTAGAAATCAAATTAAGTTTGAAATTTTCAAAAAATAATAATAATCTTACCAAATGCTAAAATGTGAAGAGCAATAGAAAACATGACTTGATAGTGTTGGACTATGCAGTAATCTACTTAGTCTGTTTGACTAGATTTGCAAAAATATATATTTGCTGAATTTAACAATTTCCTTGAGTTGAGATATTTGCAGGTTCATAAGATTTATAATTGCAGCTCTTCTTTTGTCTTTGAGATAATTAACTGCGACATTATTCTGATGAAGGCTAAGACTTCAAAATTAATATCTACTCTTCACAAGCTTTTTCGAAAAGTTGTCATATGCCGAAATCGGATACTCGAGCACCAAGATACGCTAGTTTGAAGATTGTTGAACATTTATAGACGATATATAAGCGTTGTAACAGTTGACAAATGTTGCAACAGTTGTCACAATGATTGGCTCTGAAAGTTTTGGCCGACAACTAGGTCTCAGAAATGAATTATTCTGTTGCAACGATTGATTAAACGTTGCAACGATTTAAATCGAGCAGCTTACACACCGTTCATATTTTGGCTGTCATTTGGTCACCAGTTCCACATTGTAATCTTTTCTCATTGGGTAAAGAAAGATGCGTCATGTCGAATGTCGCGGAGCCCTGGAGATGTAGGCGTTAGTGCCAATCTCCATAATCATCTCTTGTGCCAAGTGTCTCTTAACTCTTCTATTTACTTTACGTACACTTAGTTAAGTTTTTTTGTTTCTGCCAAGAATAACTCACGTACACGTTAGATATATATAGTTGAGGTAAATATTAAATAATTTTAATTTAAAATTTAAAAGGCCCATATTTACCCCCTTTTAGGTGCCTTTAGGGACCAACTGATAGTACTTATGAAAACTTTTAAATACATTTTTTTTTATCAATTGAAAATGAATTTGATCAATAAATATTTATATAGTTCATTTAAATTTTAAATTTAAATTATTTCAACAGTTTGATATGTGAAAAAATAAAATAATGAACTCCAATTTTTTGAAACATAACAAGTGTTGAGTATTTTGTGTATAGGGTTTTAGCTATATTTTTGTACTCGTTTCACTTTTAAATTTATAAACCTAAATACTCAAAGAATGGTCGATTGCAAGCGCACAACCTATCCTTGTAATATAAAAGGTATCGATTCAAGGGAGAAATGGAGATTTTAGTTTCAACTCTATTGATTCAAATTCAGAAATTGTTTGTTTTAAAGGTTTGTTTGGAAATGTTTTAATTTCTAAAGTCCTAAAATTGGTGGGTTCAATACCCGAGGAGTTGAAGGTTTAAACAAAATTGAAAGAAGAGTAAAATAAAATTAGGATTTTGACAAAGATTGGAGAATCTAGGGGCTTTCGGTCTACAATCCCTTATTTAATCCTATCTATTTGGTTTGTTTAAATTCATGTTTGATATGACGGGGTTTCTAACCTAATATGTTAAAAAGGGTCACTTCCGTGAATTAATAACGTGCATAAATAATTCTATTTATCTAGACCATGAAGTTCTATGTTAGTCTATCGTCTCTTTAGATATTGGTACTTAATGGTTTACCTGGCCAAAGCAACTCATGTCAATTTCTAAGTTGATTCAAGATGTCCCGACTTAGGGTTTTGGTTTTACCGGTTGAGTCTCAACCTAAATCCTAACCTTAATTCCTGTAGTTCCGGCTTAGATTAAAAGATTTGTATACTCTTAACCTAAATTCTAATGACTTTGTGACATAATTGATACTATCATATATGATCCATTTTACCTTAAAGTCTAAAAGACCTAAAGCGGGATAACTACAATTCAAGTATAAATTATGAGATCAACAAAGAATAAATCACAAAATTAACAATCAAATCAAACAATCATCATAAAAACAAAGGACCAAATAGAATAGAATCAAACAAGTTCATGCATTAGACCTACACCTCTAGAGAGGAAGTTAGCCTCTCATGGAGATGCAAAACTTACAAGACAAATTCATTACAAATTGGCTAAAACAAAGAGAAATTGGAAAAGAAATGATTACAACCCTTACTCCTACGAAGATCTCTTGCCTTGCTTCCTTGCTCTGAAAATTCTGCTCCTCTTCTCCTTGTCTAAGCTCTTAATCTCACTTTTTGCTCTAAGTAGAAGTGGAATATCTAATTGAATTGGTAGATGGTGAATTGATGCCTGGTTGAGCAGAATTTTCCTTCTTTTATAGCCTAGAAAACACCCTAGAAACGTGGGGAGTAGTGTCCCACACGTTCTCCATGTTTAGAACCACTAACTTGGCCAACCGGGCATGATCTAGCCTTCCAAAAATAGCAAAACTGCACTTTTAGTCTGAATGCGGCCCGCACTGCGGTCAATGCGGGTCGCACTGGTGGTTACTTTCCTTTTTTAACTTCCTGCGCCTTCGGAGTGCGGCCCGCACTGGGTTCACTGCGGGTCGCATTCTTCCTTTTTATGTTATTTCTCCTATTTCTGGATTTCTCTGAAATTTTGGCTAAGTTCTTAGTGCGGCCCGCACTGGGAGTCAGTGCGGGTCGCATTCCCCTCAGTCTGGCATCTGGTTGAGCATAACATAAAGTGCGGACCGCATTATCCTTGAGTGCAGGTCGCATTGGATTTGTTTCTTCAGAAATTCTTCTAAGTCCATAGTGCGGCCCACATTGACCTCCAGTGCGGGTCGCATTCCCCTCAGTTTGCTCCTTCTCCAGCACTGAACTCCCAAATTTTGACTAAGTGCTGAGTGCGGCCCGCACTGACCACAGTGCGGGTCGCATTGAGGGTTTTTTCGCTGTTTTCTGCATTTTAAAGCAAGGAAATGTAATATTTTGATTCGGGATGCAATCTAAGTCTTTTATATACCAAAATACAAGATATTTAGAGCATTTTCATTGTGAAACTAATATCAAATCATATCTAAATATATATATATTTCACGCTTATCAACAAGTTTCAATTTTTTTTTAATAATGTAAAATATTAGTTTTATCTTTTCAATTCGTGCAAATATCAAATACAATGAAACTATAAATTTGTGAATCTAAATTTTTTTAATGGTGCAAAATATTAGTTTTATGTTTAGTGAAAATATTAATTTTCATATTATTAATTTAAGAAATTTGAAATTTCCATCGAATTAACGAAAAGAAACTAAATTTTTCAAAAATCCTTAAATGCAAGAACTAAGTTTTAAAGGCTGACTTGTAGGCAGTTATATTCGCTATCAATTACTTTATGTATTTATATTAAGTTTTTTTTAAACTAAGTTTCTTTTCGTTGATTTAACAAAACAGAAAAGTAATATTTTAACAAAACAAAAAAAAAATATTTTGCATCATTAAAAAAATAGATTCACTAATTTTATAGTTCCACTGTATTTGGTATTTGCACGAACTAAAAAGATAAAACTAATATTTTACATTATTAATAAAAACTTTGACTTGATATTTCATCCAAAGATTTGAACTTCTTATGTTTCAAAAATTGGAGTTCATTATCATATTCACTTGCAATTAATAAAAAAGATTATATTAAAGTTTCCATAATAATGCCTAATGATGTACAATTTGATAGTGGAGGGAAGATAATAGGGAAGAGAGTAATTGAGAGGGAGGGGAAGAATTGGATCACTGCATGTTCAATTACTAAATTCAGAATGTTCATAAATTGTGACACAAATTTCAACAACGGACCTTTACGTCTAAGTAGGCAGTAGCCACCAAATTCCAATCGCTGTGGAAGTTAATCTCGGCTCATTGGACCGAGTGTGATACTGTAGATGATATGGACTCGGAGGGGAGGGAAAAATTGGAGCTCACAACAACATTGTATCAATAATTTTAGAAGAGGGATATTTTGTTCTATAGTTTTTGAGAGAATGATATTTTATTTTCCCTTTTATATTTTATGTCTCTCAATCAAAATTTTGTAATTCTGTCCTAAATAGTAATTGTTTTCTTTAAAAACAAGTTGGTTTTAAATAAATATGGCTACGTTTTTCACATATTAGAATTATTAGCTTTCACAAGATTTTTTTTTATAAAAAAAAATAGGATTACAAAGCAAGTACAAATATAACATAGATGAGAAAGGTTTTTTCTCACTCGCGTCGAGACTCACCTGCCAATTAGTTGTCACATATAAGTATTTTATTTTAGAGACATTTTAATTTTACTATATATATTTTTTCACTCTAACACGTAGAATATTAATTTCAATTTTTTTTTAGAATCGGCAAAAAAGTTTATTGATAAGTATTTAAAAATTCAAATGAGTGACCTTTTAAAATTGTTTTAAAATTATTACTCTTTTCTGTGTGGCTCTGTTTTACTATATAATTTAATTTAAGAGCCACACAAAAAAGAGTAATATCTATTTTGGGATGACCTTTGAAAAATGTAGAAACAGTAAGAATCTGTTCGGCTGAAGTACTGTCCACGTGGAAAAAAAATTCAACTCAATTTTGAGATACAAAGCACCGTCCTAAAAAATTATGTAATTAGTCTGTTCGATTTTAGCTTGGCTCGTTATTAAAAAGTTTTTAAGTTTGATCTAACTTGGTTCAGACTAAATCTGTTTGTTTTCTCAACTCGTTGTAATAATAAGATAAAGTAATTTTTTTTATTCTTTCACTATCTTTCTTTTTGTCCATTAGGAGAGAATGAAGCATGTTTTTGAAGAAAATATAATTTTTTTTTGCGACTCATTGTCTATGCATGATTCACATGACAAAGGATTTCTACTGATTTTCCAATTCAATTTCAAAGATTATTCAAGTTGAATTCAATTTATAAAAATAGCCAGAAATTTTACACGCTTTGCTAAAATATTAAAAAAAAATGGATCAACTAGTGGAGCCTTTTTATATTATATTGAGTAACTGAAAATAAACTGTAAACTATTACAAACGTGATCTTTGGTGCAGGCGATGAGGGATTCCAAATTGACCTGTAAATTTTACAAATGCCAAGAAGAAAATAAAGAAAGAAAGAAAGAAAGAAAGAAACAGAGGAAAAGGAAAACTCACAAGGGAATGATTTGAAGAAAAGGAAAACAGAGGATCTCAATCTTAGTTTAAATATTCCATTAAGAATTCGGGATGCACCAGCAAGCATAGTAACAAGATTCGGGTTTAATTCGCGAATTAAACGTTTTTGAGCCATCAGCGGATCAATCCGCGTTTAATACGTTGATTCACGAATTAAACGGTCAATACACGAATTATTCGCGAATTTTACGAATTTTCCGTTTTATTCGCGTTTTTTTCTCAAAAATTCGGTTAGGTTTAACTTAAAAACTGCTGAATCATTTCGAGAAAAATCCGATTTGAAACCTATTTGACATTCAGTAGTTGGCTGAAGAATAGATCTAAATAGAAAATAGGACGGAGAAAAGGGTAAAAGAGAAGAAGATAAATCTGACAGGTAGGACCCATTCACTAAAGATGTAATTGATGTTATTTTAATATTCTCAGCCCAATTGGACTTTACAAAGGCCGCAGCCCATCAACCTTTTCAATCATTTAATATTTTAATGTTTTGATTCCAATGGCATCCTCACGTGGCAGTTCATGATTGGCACAAGTCTTTTTTCTTCTTCTTTTGATTATAGTCCGTAGGCTTGTTTGGCACAAGTCTAGATCCTAAAGTAACTCAAATTTTGAATTTGGATATGGATTGTCTAATTAGAATTAAGATTAAACTAAAATTTTAGGGACATATTGATAGGTCTGAGGCAAATGTGCAAATACAAGCACCCCAGGGGGTTTTAGATTGGTATAGTTAGGTATACTGGATTGTACCAGTTAAATAAACATGTCTATGTAAAAATTTCTATTTTAATACTAATAAAAAAATTAAACTAAATAAAACAATCTCATTTTTTTTTACAACTTTAGTATTTTAGTATAATATTTGTTGTGTACAAAAACGAATTATTCCCGAATTATTTCCGAATTATATCCGAATTATACCTGAATTGGTGTTTACAAAAACGTATTATTTTTGAATTATATCCGAATTATATCTGAATTATACCCGAATCACAAATTTTTGATCCCGCCGAACCGAACCCGAATAATTCATTTGTCACTATGCCAGCAAGCCAGCAATGCAGCATTCATTGTATCACGAATCCCAAAGACAAACTCTTTATTTTAAGCTGACCAGCAATAAATATATCGATATAAAGGACACTTGGTAAGCAGGATTCTCTGTTACATGTATGCTCTAGGCCATTGTATTACGAATCATGCTATATCAATAAAGATATCAATTTATTTAAACATACGTTATTCGAAAACAAACGAACGTATTTTCCAAAAAAGAAATAGATATAAATAATAATTTGTATTCGTATCTAATTATCTATATTTGCTTCTAAAACTAAAATTATATTTGCATTCATATTCATAGTTGAATATGCACTAGTAAGTTATGAATTCGGATCAACTTAAAGTTTGAGTCTGTATCCAGACCAAATAATCAAAATGTGCACAAATGTTAAAGGAGTCCTATGAATTCGAAGTTGAACCGAATTAATCCGGATTCTAATTAGACATTTCGAATCTAAACTCAAATTTTGAGTTACTTAAAGGAATTCGGACTTCAAACTATATGTATTTGAATATTTAATTTCACAAAAATTCAAATGCATAATCTGATTTAAATGGATAATATCTATTCAGATTTAAATAGATAATATCCGATACGTTTGCACCCTTAAATAAAGAAGTTTAATGTAACTATGGAATATGGAAGCATCAAAGATAATTGGGTTAATTTTCTATTTATCTTTAAAAACTTGTGTAGTTTCTTATTTACTCAAGTACTTTTGTTTATATCTAATATGTCTCTCAACTATTATTTTTCTTTTCTATTTACCTTTTAATTAATTACTCACAATTAAATAGCTATCTAATTTATTTATTTCCAATTATACTGTTGTTCTTGTCATGTAATTTAAATGAACAAATCCACCGACATTAATGTCTGAAGAATTGTTTCCGGTACGGAGTCCCCTCTTTACCAAAACCGTGGGCAAGTTGGGTTGGGGCATAGAGCCATATATAAGCGCGGTGGGAGTTACAGAGGACGCGGTCATACAATTCAGATTTGGATATGAATGATATTCCCGTGAATTGTTGAGAACGCCCTCTTGGTTAGCTTATTTTTTGTATTATGTGATAAGAAGGTTTGGTCTGGTAAGTGTTCAAGGAAGGCATTCCAATTTCTCTTTACTGGTATTGAATTTAAAAACATATTAACTTAGAAAACCTTGTCATCAACTCAATTATTTTATTATTGAGAATTGACTTCGTCTGGTTTCAATATTTAGAGGGCAATAATCATATAGACAGCCAATCACCAGTGTTCTAAACGATTAGAGGGCAATAATTAACCAAATCAAACCATTTAAACCAAACTATTTCATAAAATCACCTGAATCAAACTATTTAAACAGAATTTTTTCGATTTAGTTTAAAACCCAAAAAAAACCTAACTATTTGAACACCCTACTTGCAACATCCTGGACAAATGACAATAAAAATAGTCAACTCTTAACCTTTGACGTACCGGCAACTCTAATGGTGTCCAGTTCAGACTTCAGAGCCTTGATATTGACAACTCTAATTTTGGGGTATGTTTCTTGGTCGTATCCAAGGGAGGAATCGGACATGACTCTGACAGTTTGACTTGTTGAATATTGTGTGAATCCATTAAGCAGTCACGCCGAATTCATACTTAATTTTTGTTTGCATTTATGCTCCAAGTGTTTTTTTTATAAATTACAAATTTTGACACCTTTTTGTTAACAAAATTCCGTGCTAGTGTGTGTTTTTTTGTGGGGACATTATCATATGAATGAACCGTGTCATTTATTTTTGAGATAATTATTTGGAGGACACTAATAATTATATATTGTTTTCATATATTTAAAACAAATTATCAATCCCTAATCTATAGATTGATTGCTTAATTATGAAAGAAGCAGATTGTAAATGACATTTTTCAAAAATGTGAACGAAGAATTAAATAAATTGCAAAATTTAATTGAACTTCTTCTGTTCTGAGAATCATGTCTAGTAAATACTTTCTATTCTTCAACTTTGTCATTTAATATAACAATTCGGAGTTATCATACCAATTTAGTATTACAATATTAGGTGATTGAGCACGGTTATGTTACTATGCATAGCGCACATTAGTATGTAATGTAAATCATATTTATTTACAAAATTCAAGTAGTCAATTTGAACCATTTAATATGATCACCGTATAAAAATATACTTGTAGATCAAATTTTTCAATTTTTTGATTAAAAATTAATTAATCAAGATAATTTAGACCATTCAAAAATAGTGATTTTCTACATATTTATAAATATAATAAAAAAAAATCTAAACAATATAAAATTTAGTATGGAAGTATTTCTTTTAGGGCCTGTTCGGCGGGCCACTGGGAATGGGAATGGGTACGGGAATTGAACTGTGAGTTACTGTTCACACGGGAAAAAAAAAATTCAGTTGAACTGAATTTTTCTTTTCCTGCGTGAACAGTAACTCGCGGGAAGTCGGCCGAACAGGCCCTTATAGAGATAAAAGTTGAACCGTTCAGATCGATTATATAGACTCTGACAATGAAAAAAGATTCAAATCAAAATTAAACTAATATGCACTATGCAGTACAATATCCTTACTCAAAAGTCAAAAGTATATAATTCTAAGAAGACCTATATTTTTTTATTGATCAGAAAATTAAGCATTACAATCAGCAATTGCAACAGTTGTTTTATTAATTAGCAAAAGATTCCATCATGATTTTAACGAAATCATTGTATACTACACTATAGACTATAGTCAACCATTTTGGTTTTATCAAATCAGGAAAAGGCGTCAGCAGTTCCCGGGTGATCCCAGATACGTTATTAAAATCAAAAGATTCCGTCAAAACGCATTAATATAAGTCCAGCATGATCCCAGATATGCTGTTAATTTAACCAAAGATTACGTTACGACGATAACGATGATACTATTGTTAATTGTGTATACCGAGCAGATTCTTGATTGACCGAGTGTTTGTGCAAAATGCTTCTGATCCTACTTGTATGTCCTAATGCCATCTAATTTTAGTATTAATATTAAGGGAGTGATTAACAGTTTCCTCCATTTTGTTCTCTAAATATCTTTTTAACTAACTGATGCATAAAATATACTAACTACTTGGTGACCACTTATATTTTAAAAAATTTAGAATTAGCACGCATATGTATGGATACTTATGCGCACAAGTATTACTATATAATATATGAAGTATTCATACCTAAGATCTCGGGGCGTCCAATTTTGAAAATCCAACTTCATTGGTCCACAGGATCGATGGAGTAAGGGTGTTTTATGCTACACTGATCCTGTGCATCGGTGGAGGCTATTTTCATAACTTCTTCGCCTAAGGTGTTGGTTTGCTTAATTTTTTTAAAATCAATTATATTTAAAAAAAACCCAAAAAATTAACCCGAATATTTATGTTTAGATCTGCACTGTCCGATCAAAATTCGCATGAATATTAAAGAGGCTACGAAGCTACGGGCATGTTCAGCAGGCCATTGTGAATGGGAATAGGCACAAAAATTGAACTGAATTTTACTGTTTATGTGGAAAAAAAAATCAGTTGAACTAAATTTTCATTTTTCTACATAAATAATGTATTGGCCGAACATACCGTACGTGTAGAGAAGGAAAAACGTGACACGCTGTGACGTGATGTGACAATCACGCCGTGATTTAGTTACGCGACGTGATTAATTATTTTTTTCACGTGACGTGACGTGACATGACTAAAATAGCAGCAGACGATCACATCACGCGAATTGTCACGTCACTCGTAGTCACGCCGTGATCACGCGTGACGTGACGTGACATAACGTGAATTAGTCACGTCAAACTTTTTTTTATATTTTAATTTATATTGTTAAAAATTCGGAAAAAAAATAAAAAAATATGAAAAATTCTAAAAAATTTGAAATGAGTAAATAATATTGTTAAAAATTCAAATTATAAATATTAATTAAGCTAAATTAATAATCCCAATCCTGATTGTACATATTGTATTCATAATCTTCGTAATTGTGATCACACGTGACTATACGTGACCACGTGACATGACGTGACGTATAATTTTCATAGAATGCAGTCACGTCATGCGAATAATCACGTCACGCGACACGTGACATGACGTGACGTGACGTATAATTTTCATAGAATGCAGTCACGTCATGCGAATAATCACGTCACGCGACACAAGAGTCACGTCACGTAATCGACACCACGTGACGTTAAGTGATGTAACTCGTCACGCCGTGACAAATTTCCTTCTCTACCTACGTGCATTCTACCTTGGGCCAGATCGGTTGACGGCCTAGATCTAAACAGAAATATTATGTTACCTCAGAAGTTATGGACTCCGGGTTTAACTGGATAACCGCAGAAGACGAGGCCCAAGTTTGACCTCGGAGGGTTGAATTGGGCCAGAAATATTTCTGTAGAATTTGGCACAGAAGGTTCTTGAATGTATCAAATAGGAAAGTGTTTTTTTTTTTTCTGGGAGAAAACTAGTGGAGGGGGTCGGAGAATTCGGATTCCGTTTAGAGCATCTCCATCTCACAAAATATTTAAAATATTTAGAAATTATAATTTAGTCATGTCACTAAATTTAGAAATTAGAAATTCATAATTTCTATCACTCAATTCCAACAATTAATTATGAATTGTAATTGACATCATGTCGGACAAAAATAAAAAAACAATTAGAGAGGGAGAGCGTTATAATTAATTTCAGCCAATTAATTAGTCTGCATGTCATTAAACAAATGTTTTCTTTTAAAACAAATTTGCTAATTTAAAAATGATACTACATCCTAATAATTTTATTAGCAATTAACACGTCAAATTAGCAATCCAAAAAAATCACTGATATAAATGATCTTAGTTGCAATTATTAAATCTAGACCGTTCATTTAACCTGACATGAGTCTCCGAACGGACTCCTCCTAGTTTTCATATGCACCGGATTGAACCTTAACTACTTAAAGAGATATGGACTCGTGGTTGGATAGGCACTGAATTGACTCATACGAATCAAAGTTTATGTGCGAATCTTGATACAGATAAGATGTTTTTGACCCGACAACATGTTGCCTCCGTTTTAGGGGTGAATACGAATTCGGATAATCCACTCTAAATTTGATCCATATCCACTTATAATCTGAATCCGAATTAAACAAGCAGATAATTTCCGAATCTCCATTTTGTATCTTGAGATCCTTAACAGAGGCCACATCCATTTCAACTTACAAAGTTCCCACGTTTGTATCCTAATTTTTTTTTTTTTTGGTGCCTATCTCCATTTTGTATCTTGATTCTTTTTTTTTAATCAATTCCTACGTTCAAAGTTCAAACTCTTTTTATTTCTTCTAAATTGTTTTTTTTTTTCTCTTAATTAATATTTGTATCTTAATGTTCATATGACTCGATTATCCGATAATTATTTGTTTGTATCCGTATTCGAATACATATTTGTAGATTACCCGTCATGTATCTGTATCCGTCAAAAACTTTTTTCTACCACTTTAAGAATTACTTTATTAAGTAGAAGATAGAAATGATTCAAAATGAATAAATTGAGTTAGGTAGATTTTATTTTCAATTTTAATATCCATTTATTATTCTGTATACGTATCCGGTTGAAATGTGGATATAAATTTGATATTAGCATCATCTGCTCCGTATTCGATCCGTTTACACCCGTACTCCGTTTCTATTTTCATCCGACAAAAATTGAAGTGTTCTGAATATCTGATGCTCAAGTTTTGCTTATCACAATGTTGAGGCTTTTTCTGTGCAGTGGACCTTCATGTTTTGGCAAGAAATTGTGTTCGGATGGGTGAAGAATAAAACTAATTCAGAACTCTATTTCGTGTGTGAACAGTTAACACAACTCTCTATGTTATATCTTTAATTAGCCATTTCGTTGCGTCCACAACGAAATATTGAATTAACATCTATTTTGAAGCAAAAAAATAAAATAATAATAACATATATATTTCTAACTTTTAAGCAAGGTGTTAATCTCGCTAACCCACTTTTCATTCAAACGCAATGTATATTTTAATACAAAATCAAATTAAGGTCTATATATACAAAATATGGTGAACCTAAATACTACTTACTATAATCTACCAGAAGGGAATTAATATGCAGATCATCAACCTATATATGTTAATTACCATTCACCAACCTCATCTATCAAAGCTCTAAACCGAAGACCTATTACACAATTCAAAATAATATATGTAATAACTAATAACTAAAGGAGCTGCACGTATCTGTCTTTTTTTTGTTGATATAAAAGTTAAAAGTTCAACCCACTTATAGGAGTGTCAATGGCAGCCTTTTAATAGTTTAGCTATGTCGTATTCGATTATAAGGTAGGTATGGATAAAAAAAAAAATTCGTTAGCTTATTGAGTATAAGTATTGGGGTAAGGATTTTTTTTCATTAGCTAAATGAGTATGAGTATGGATAAAAGCTATTTCGTACCCGTTGAGTAACAGGTAATTATATAAAATAAAATTATAAATATATATATAAATATATATTCAATTCTTTCCTTTTTCATCTTTGTATCCATGCTGATTCGTCGTTGTTGTCTTGTTCCTCAATTGTGAAAATAGAAATAATCTACGGTATAATCTGACTCTCGTTTATTTTTCAATTTTCTCTTTGTTGTCTACCTGTCTTTTTAATTTAATCCTCTTTCTCCTTCCTCTTGAACCAGTCATGAGTACTACGTGGCTGTAGGCCTGTAGCTTCATCCTTCAAGTTTCTTCAAAATTTAACTTCCTCCTTCGAATATCGTAAGTGATCTTTGTATTTAGTAAAACAAAATTTGTAAAACACTTGATGCTGAAATTTTTGAGTTTATTTCATGGAATATATTAGTATTATTATTTTTTATTCACTCACTACCATTTCGTTATCCGCTAACCTCAACGGGTATGAGCAGGATACGATAAGATCAATTCTTAATGGATACGGATAAAATATGAATAAGATTAATTCTTAATAGATATGAGTATGAAAATGTTTTCACCCTACCTGTATTGTACCTACTGACACCCCTAAAGCCACCTAACTATTTAAAATTCATAAAAAAAATTCTATCCCGAATTCAAACCTGCAAATCATAATTAGTTATATATATAATTATATACATTTGCTTTGTGTCAAGCAAATTAATCATTAGAACCTATGGGAACATTATTATTTACTTAGAAAAGTGATCAGAATAGCATAAATATCGTAACACATCTTTACATTTTGTTGTAGTTATTCATCTCTAATGGGCAGTATATTTTTGGATGTTGTCAAAACATTTATATCACGGAGCTCACATAAATGGAGCATATGTGCTATCAGCATCCATACAGTGCAAAAAAAATTATAAATTTCTTGCACAAAAAATAATATAAACTGGCCACTCAAAAGAAAACTACAAATAAGCCATTTAAAAACAAATTAATAATATGAAATATCCAAGATACAAGGTCATGGACCCCCAATATATGAACCTTGCTATATATATATATATACCTAGCTAGCTAAGAGTATGAAAAAGTAGCTATATGGTTATGCGCAACCGTACCGATCCACAATTTTCCATCGACCTCTCTGACCTCACTCACCAACCTCATAACCTCACCTCGTCTATCCTCGAGCACGTCAATTGTGTTTCCTTCGATGTCAAATAGCGCAAGTACGGTGTACATCTTCATCCCGACCATTTTCCCAAGGATGTTAAGCTTGAGGGGCAATCTGAAGTACAAGTTTCTCATCCATGGGTGATGAGAAAATACTTCTAATGTCCGTGTTCGACAGCAATCTATCGCCACCCAAAAGTTTCCTTTGTCGTTTATACGTACATTATCGGGAAATCCTGGCAGGTTTGCATAGAGCTCTAGTTGTGTTGCTCTTGGACCCTTTAGCCAGTACCTCATTATCCTGAAAATTACATTAATTAGCATATAAATTGATTTTACTCTAATTAATTTCTCATTGAGCGCCATGTTTTGGTTTGAAACAATAATTAATTACTCTATTTCTCATTGAATAATTAATGCACCGGTACCTGCACTTTGTAGTCTCTGCGACGAGAAGAAAAGTCTCGTCCTTGGAAATTTGCACACCATTAGCAAAAGTCAGTCCACTTACAACAACACTGGTAGATTTAGTCGTCGGATCGTACCTCAGCAACCGTCCGGTAGCCTCTCCTTCCAATAATATAAAGACATGATTCCTAAATTTATGGAAAAAAATCACCTTAAAACAGTCATAAAGAAACATGTTATTATTTCTTAATTTAAGGTGGAAAAAAAAAAAAAAAACTTCGATCTAACCTACGGTCATATCTTGCGCTGGTATCTGTAAAGAAGATAGAGCCATTGCTATGAATATCCAAGTCGTTCGCAAAGAGAATTGGGGTTCCCTCAACCTCACTAGCTAGAGAAGTTGCAACGCCGCCATCGGGTCCCACCATCATTAGCCCGTAATATGCATCGGCAATGTACAGATCTCCTGTTCGTTTATCAAACCGCAATCCAAGTGGTCTTCCGCAAAAACTCTCCTTTGGGTGTTGCTTTCTTGTTGTTGAGTTTACTCCATTGGCACATTCTTTCTCTGACCTTCAATGAGCATGAATTAAGTTGGGCATATATATATATACACTTCCAAATAAATAGGAAAAATAATGAAGTAGTTGAATTGCAATTAATTAATATAATAAAGTCACCAATGAGGATTAACAAGTGCAAAGGTTTCCCATATTCCGACATTGTGGTCCCCGATCCAACGAACAACACGACCATCAGCCAAGCCTGTGTAGGGCCCTTGGCCTTTTGGATCAAACTCGATGGACTCAGGTCCAAAGACTTCACCGGAAAACTGCAATTTTCCATTTCTTAGTCTGCTGTGGTTATCTTTGCGCCAAGTCGCCATGATGTCCTTGTATGGTGCGATACCATCTAGTTTAACAGGCCGGTAGTTGCGACCAGCCACCGGGCTCCAGTGAAATGGATCCATGAAAATTAGTGATACAAGTATTGCTAGAAAGAAGAGTCTTGGATGTGGCAACCGGCCATCTTCTGATCTGATGGCCAAGTACTCTAATAATTTCTTCTCAGCCATTAAATTGAGTTTAATTGAAAGACTGAGGTAATGACTAATGAGAACCAAGTATATATCAAAGTGTTCTTATTTAGGATTTATTTATTGTATATGTTGTCAACACTTGTTCTCGATTTTATATGGAACTTCACCCTGTTGCCGTTTATACTGCATGTCAGGTATATATATATCTATCTACTATGATAGCTACTATCTAGATGTTGTTTATTTTTTTGAGATTACCAGCAAAAGAGCCGCCTAACGATTGTATTGAATTCAGAAAAGAAAAGGTATTTAATTACAAGCATCTATCCCGCCTTTGACAGTACCGTATGTATCTTCTGACTACTGTTGTATTTGAAGTGTTGTTTCATTAATGAGTGTATTTATGTATGTATCTACAGTTTAATTAATTTGATTTGTACACAGTTTTAATTATGCACAAGAAATTGCCACAATAGATCGAGATTAATTAGTATTAGCATGATGCGCGCGTGAGTGAGTGTATGACTGGTCTAGATCTAGAGTAGGTTGATATTTTGTTTGCATCTGTAAACTTGGAGTTGGTTAGCTGCATTTTCAAACAACGCCACTTGCGTTCCAAAATCACACAATTTATTGATTCTGTTTCAGCGTCAATGAAATGGAATTGGCTTTAAACTGAGAAAGGATCAGGAATTCAATTCAGGATCAGGTTATTAAATACACTCAAAAGTGCATTTATGGCTTGACCCAAAAAGACACATTTTAGAGGAACAAATTATTTTACTTTTTCGAATTAAATATTCCTCCTTAACTCTTTAAGCAATGTTATCAGAACTACACCACACAGTCAGAGGCGGAGCCAATTCTTTCCAGGGGTGGGCAGTTGCCAACTCCTGGAAATTGAAATATAAAGTACCGAGTATATGGTTCTAAGTTGTTGCCTACCTCTAATTTGTTAATTGCCTCTCTCTGTTTAGCCCACAAAGCAGTCCAACAGCCCAATTCTTATTATTTATTGAAAAAAGTCCAAACCCTCTGTTTGAGCGCTGTTTAATTTGAAAAAAAATCACACGAACGATACGCTACAATCGATGGAGAAAGGAGCGCAGATTCTCCGTTTATACCTGATCGTATGCTACTATGCTTATACCTGACTCAATCATTCAATTATGTTATTTTATATAAAATGATTTCTCTGTTGACTGTTGACTGTTGATACCCAATCTACTTGATTAAAATATAGTATATAAATGGATTTCTATGTGCACGAAGCACGATATAGTTAGGTCTATTTATACTTGATTTCTCAAGTACATAAATTTATTCAAGTATGTTTGTCTGATTTCTATTTATACCGATTTAGGTTGGTTTTATAATTTTTTGTTTAGAGCTAAACCCTAAATTTTTTATTTATTAGTTATCACCTAATTTCTTTTATTATAGATAAGTTCATATTTTAGAGATTAAATTGATATATGATTACTGATTTCTGTTTATATCCAATTACCCTACCATTCATTATTTTTTCTTTAAATTTGTCTATTAGAGTATCAAAGATGAACAAGTACTATAAGAAGACATCTAAACTTCCAATTGATTCACCTTCACAAGAATCACATGAGGTTGATATTGTCGAACAAGAACCTCCCTCTAATCCTGTCCTAAGGCCACATATATCTCAATATAATCCAAATGAGCGTGACAGAATTCGTCGATTTTATCTAGCAAATTATTGAATTGTTGAATTTTAGTTGAATTTATCCACCTATATCTTCATATTTGTTAAATTTTATTATTTTAGTTGAGTTTTGTATTTGTTAAATTATTGAATTGTTGAATTTATAGAAAATTTCGTGTTTATTGTTGGACAGTTGGAGTTTTTAGATCAATAGATGAATTGTTGAATTTTTTGAAAATTTCATATTTTTTGGTGAATTGTTGGACTTATCATATTATTGAATGACTTGGTTGAATTTTTTAAAATTTCATATTTATTGTTGAATAATTCTGCCCACCCCTGACTCAAATTCTAGCTACGCCACTGCACACAATATGGTTATGAATTATGAATTAACAGTTCACTGATCTGATCAACAGATAGTGAAAATTCCCACATATATAAAAAAATAATGTAATTTAAAATAAATTTATAGATTATTAAAAATGTAAGAAATATATTTTTAAGCTCAAAATATGTACAACTTATTCTTACAATTATTAAAAATAAGACATTGTAGGAATGCTTTTTTTAACAACAAAGAGATTTTGTAGTTCTATACTTTATTTAGAATTGAATAACTATATACAAATTCATCATTTTTTAGATCAAACAAACTTCCGACAACCCATATTAAAATTCAGCATTTCAATTTTTTATAAATAAAAATAATGTTGTGACAACTATTTGATCATACGTGAACACATAATTATTTAAAAAACCGTACACAAAAGACGACACATAATTGTCCACAGAATAATATCTTCCTCATATTACCTTTTCTCCTAAAAAAAATGTTGCATTTTCTTCCTCAAAAGGAGGAATAACAAATTGCCAATATTTTATGTTGGTTCACAAATTCAAAAATGCAATTATTTTTTCTGGTTTATATGTTTATTTGGACTTTCTATCTGAGTTCAATTTTTTCCGGTGTAGTCATCACTCCAGTTCGGTTTTAATAACAGTGCTGAAGTAAACACAAGACAAGTTTTACTATTAATTTGATTGAAGATAAAAAAATGAAAAAAGAAAAAACAGAGAGAAAGCAAATTTTATAGTTATTATTTCTTGATTGGATCTTCAATTAGAAAAGGTTTATAGAAGTTAATTTTTTTATTTTTTAACTTCTTAGAGATTATAATTTATTCATTTTCAAATTGGAGTGCAATAAAGAGAAACAAGATGTACTAAAAACAAGAGAATAAAAATATAATATTTTTTTATTCAGTTTCGTTTCCTTATTTTTTAATCTTCACTTTCATTTTCCTTCACCTCACGTATTACTCAATTTGAAAGTTTGCTCAAACTTGTAGCGATTATATACATGAAGCTTCTTAATCGTAATAATTGATACAAACTTTAACAAATTGTGTAGCTACTAAGTAAAGAAAATGATTGCGAATATTTTTAGCCCATACAAATTTCAATGCTAGTAGTTTTAAATATAATACAAATTAATGCGGAGGTTAAGGCTATTGTCTCCTCCTACGAATTATTTTTTTTTATTTTTAACTTTTACAAAAATTGATACAATTATTCCATTCATAAAATAAAATTACATGATATTTACTTATTCAGACTTTTTAATCTTAATTTTCTAGTTTCGTCCCTGAAAAATTGAATTATTATATATCCTTGTGTTGTTTCAATGAGGTTGATCACGGCCCGAGATCAGATAGAGGGAGCATTGAATCTTCTCAAGTTATTTTTTCGAATTACAGTTTGTGAGCGAAATAAATGATCAAGATTTCTCATACCTAACAAATATTCGGTTGCTGAAATTGTGAACACATATAGACCAAAGTCCAAATTTGTGCTGCTATTTTAATAGCAATTAAAGTATATAGATGAGTTGCTCGACTGTTATAAATGTTGGGTGTGCAAAGCAGATCAGACATTGTTCAAAACATATTCAAACTTTTAATTTTTGTAACTTAAAAAGTTTTGTGTGTGTGTGTGTGTGTGAATTCTTTTAAATACAGAAACAATTTTAAGCGAATAAGAATATGATATTATGAATAGAGCAGGGATCCACTTAAAATATTCTATATATAGTTACAATATTTTAGCATGTTATTTTTCAAAATCCAAACAGTCGATCCAAACTGTTTAACACGATTTCTATATTAAAATGTGCTTGGAGATCAAATTTTATATCTTTTATGAATTGTTTTACTTTTTCTTAAGTATTTTATAAAACTACTATTTTCATACCATTGAATTTTGTACTCATCTTAATAATTAATAAAACTATTACAAAAAAAAAAGAATATAATATGATCTCCAAACACATTTTAATATAAATATCATATTGAAAGGTTCGGATCGACTATTTGAACATTGAACAATCATGTTGTAAAATATTATAATTATATAATGTTGTAAGTGGATACCTCCTCGAATATAATATTGTTTCAAAGTTTGAAGTAAATACATAAACAGTTTATATCCAAATTTTAGTATTATTATGGAAGGGTTCAAATATTTTTATTTTTTTTGCGCTTCAAAAGAGCTATATATACTCTTTCCGTTTTCTCAATGTTTGTTTATGAAAAATAAAGAGAAAAGATAATTATCAAATTGTAAGTGTTATTTTTCATCAGTCCAATTTAAGAAAGGTTTTCTCTCTGTTTTTTTTTTACAATATCATTTCTCTATCGAAAGACTAAAGACTACAAAAAAAGTTTAAGAAAGATTATATAAAGGGTTTCTTTGTTATTTATCTCTCTCTAAAGACTCTAAAAAAAAAATCTAGGTAGGACAAGGGCAAGGGGTGGCTGGTATCCAGCACCGATCTCCTCCACCCGCAACCCTACACCTCCTCCCACCCCCCAAATAAAATAAAAATAAATAAATAAATCTAGATGCCTCATTCCTCTTTGAGCTAGCTGAAGGTGTCATTAGTGTCGGTTTGTCCAATCTGCTTCCGAGAGAGTGTGTTTGTTATATTATTTTGGATATTAATTTTGTGTTGTTAGATATTGTTGTTGTGTTGTCAAATGTTGATGTGTTTTGTGATGGATGATGTTGTGGATGTAGAACAATGTATGTAATTTTATGTTATTTTAATCAAATTATACTTGGTAATTTCAAAGAGAGAGATTAATTCACAAGTGTATTTAGTCTAAACACTTTTTTATTAAAATCTTAATGTTGAATTATCTAAAAAGAAAAATCGAAGTTTTCATGAGTAAATTCCTAGTTTGCAAACTTTACAATTTAGATGAGTACATGTCAAATTTTTTCCTTCATTTTTTTTGGGGGGGGATCCGTATCCTCTGCTGCACTTTCGGACGGTCCAGATTTAATCTCAGCCGGTGAGTGCTCGGATGATGGAGGGGGCAGTATTAATTTTGCTTTAAAATTCGTGCAAAAATCTTATTCCGTCCGTCCGATCAAAAATTAACGGACCAAATTAAAAGTGCAGCAGAGAATGCGGTTCGGGGGGGGGGGGGGGGGGTGTGGGTGGTCACTGGGGTGTTGTGGGCCGTTGTTGCCTTTTATCTCTCTGGCTTGGCCTGGTTTTTCCTCTGTTGTTTACCTTGTTGGGCATTTTTGCGCTGTGGTAATGTTTCAATTTTTATATATTTATAATTATATCTTTCTAAATTGTAAATTCTATCTTGATGCACATCAGGTTGATTATGGTACTATATTATAATAGTCAAAATTATTTCAATTTTTTGGCCAAAACATTTCTTCACAGTTTAAGCAAACATGGCTTGAATTTTTCTTTTTTCTGTTGTATTAAGTTCCAGATTGAAAAAAAAATATAACTAATTGGCTCAATTAATGATATTATATGACAACCAATAATATTAAACGTGACTTTGTTTAATTTTCATTTTTTATAATTTTTTCACATTTGTTGAAATTTTTTATTATTTTTTTTCTGATTTTTTTTAAAACAAACTTAAAGTTCGAAAATAAATATTTTAACATGATCAAACAAACATGACTAATATGACCAGTAGCAGTGTGATAATTTCCCGTGATTTTATCCATAGCACTTAACGAAGTAGTACAAATTTAGAGTAGAACTAGGGTGCTCCTAAGTTCACCTAACTTCTTGTGAACTTGACTCTAAAATATATCGAATTGACTTTAAACGATGAATCCAAACCGTTGAAACCCTTCTACCTAATGAGTGATGCGTCTACATGTGAAAATTTTAAAGTTTCGAATTAATTGAATATAGAGTCAAGTGGTCAAAGGAGTCCAAAAAATGAATGCATTAAAATTAATTTATAAACCTTAAACTTTTGACCACTTGACTCTATATTAAATTAATTCGAAACTTTAAAATTTTCACATGTAAATGCATCACTCATTAGGTAGAAGGATTTCAACGGTTTGGATTCATCGTTTAAAGTCGATTCAATATATTTTAGAATCAAGTTCACAAGAGGTTAGGTGAACTTAGGAGCACCCTAATTCTACTCACAAATTTATATCTCTAAAGAACCATATAAATAGTAACATGACACCTTCACTCGTATTATTACATTTTTTTATTCACAATTATCCTACAATCTTAATCATTTTAGTTGTCGAATATGAACTCTTCAGCATAGCATAAATTTTTTATTCGCGTTGTTGAAAATATGGGTCCAGAAAAATGTCAGCACCTTATTTGGGGTAAAGGTTTTAACAGTGCAATTTTGGTTTCGTGCAGCATTTGGACTACATAATCAAAATAGCATTGCAATAGTTTATGTGATGCATGAAGCCAAAACTGTTCTGTTAAAATCTTACCCATTATTTGGAGTGTCACAATAGGCTGCAGAAATTGAACCAACAACTCTATTAATAACCAGATATATCCTTTTCATTTTACAACATCTATTAGATAGATAATACTACATAAATTTAGACTGTTCATTTCATATAAGATACATCAAATCAGTATGACCTATTACTGGTCAAGTCAATTACTCAATTACTCAATTACTCAATTATTCACTAAATTTTGATCATAAAAGTAAATATATTATTTGTACGGTCCAATTAATTATATATATGTTCCCAATACGCCAAACATCATCTGATAGGAAGAGGAGGGTGTCCGATGCCCATCGGACCAGAGTCTGTTCAATGGGTGTCCGATACCGTCCAATTCACTTCAAGATCTGTGCGTATCACTTTAATATCCGTGCTGTTTGCTTTAATATACATGCGCACAGATCTTGAAGTAGATCGGACGGTATTGGACACCCATCGAACACTGTTCTGGTCCGATGGGCATCGGACACCCCCCTCTCTCCATCTGATAACGTGCTCCCATTAATAGAATAGGAGGACCCAAATCTCTTTGTATATCTCAATTTAAAAATATTAACTCCCATTTATTTTATGATAGACAACCTTAACAACAGTTGCGTGTGATTCTAGGAACAAATTAAACTTAAAACCATTCAGAAGTGTTTTTTTTTTTGAAAATCTTCACAGAAACTGTGAAGTTGAAAAGAGGAATCGAACTCTCGACCTTTGAGTACAACAGTCCTAGGACTTTTTCCCAGCCAACTGTGCTACCTCCTCTTTCCCATTCAGAAGTGTTATACAACAATTTATGAAGTTATAAGAGATGAAGAGATCCGTTGGCAAAAATGAAAAAGACAGTGGTTGCAATTGTCCAACCAGCATGTGCCATTTGTTTATTCTTTTTTTTTTCCCCTACATTTGTTTATTAATCTGCATTTATTTATTAGATAGAAGTTTGGAGGCTAATAAATTATGTTCGGGATAAGGACGGGGGGCACATCCTCCGAGATATCTCAATTTTTCCGTGACCGACGTGTCCGGTGCTTATTCGGGGAACCGTAGGGGGCAGTAATATTTGAGCTTTGAGATTCGTGCAGAATGTATTTGAACGATTGAAATATTCCAAAAAGTCACGCAAAGTTTGAGATATCTCAGAGGATGCGAATTCAAGAAAACGGGGATCAGGAGATGGCAAAAAGCGGCTCCTTTTTGTTTTCTTCTCTCCCATGGTTTTGACCGTTGAATGTTTCTCCGATTCAGCTGCAGGGCTGAGTGGTTGACACGGAAAAGCGTGCTCATGATAACCTTCGGATAGGCTTTGACTGCAGGCAACTAATAATTTCCCATATTACCCTTATCGCCAAATATTCTTCAACTGATCTACAGGGGCTAATATCGTCTTAACTTCCGAGTAAAATGAGATCTGCATCGTTTATTTTAACCTGACACGAATCCTAAAGTCCACTCCTTCCTATAAATTGATAGGCTATCCCCAGTCTAAAATCTAACACCATGTCTCCGACGGAGAGCTACAAAAACGACCATTCCAACCCTCCTAATCTCAATTTCTCGAGCCTTCTCTCTCCACCACCGAATTCCCTCTCTCACTTCTCTGATTCCATCTACAGTCTGGCCATCACCATATCCAGCACCTCCACACCTACAAGTTCTTCCCGTGACTGTGATGAATACCTCGACTCGACAATTTCTCTTCTCAACACGTGCAATACCATCACGGCACGAATCGAACAGCTTAAACTCCGCTGTCTGAAACTCAAATTCGCTCACCGCCTCCTCACATCTCTGAGCTCCGATCATCTCAGCTGTGCCAGAAAGGCGCTTTCTGAGTGGGAGATGGGGTCAAGTGATAATAATGATTCGGATCTCGATCTTGCTCTTGCGTCAGTAGAAGAGGTAGAGAAAACAAATGTGGCTGTTAGGAGGTTGAGAGAGGCGATTAACTCAGGTGAAATTGCTAATGAGGAATTTCGAGTTGCGATTATAGAGACGGAGAAGGTGGCTGAGGAGGTAACGGTGGGTCTTGACCGTTTGGCTGTTGCGGTAAATAAACTTCTTACTGAGGTAATGTGTTCAAGAAATGAAGTGTTAGATAGGTACAAAGTAGGTCCCGAAAAATGTAAATATATAGAATAGATAAATTAATAGATGAATGGAAACGATAGGTGATTTTAGAAAAACATATATATATATTTTATTTTGTATATATTTTCGTCCTTTTTTCTTGTGAATAAAAAAAAATGTGCAATCGCATTCTACCCGAATTTTCGTCCTTTGAGAGTCGTATCAGATTAAAAAAGACGACTCAGATCACATTCTATCCGAATTTTTTATTAATAAGAATATAAATAAAAAAATATTGGTTTTGGGAAAGGATTTGGATAGATTTTGAAAACGGGAAAAATCATGATTTTTGACAACGTCCTCTGGACGTGATTTTTGACGACGGCTAGATTCGCGAAACATAATTAACGTTATGTAATGCGTTTTTAAAAAAAACACTGAACGATAACGGCCAGCTACAGTATTATTTTTTATTTTTTTTAGTTGAGTTCAGTTCAGAAAAAAAAAATCATTGTAGCTGACTGTTATCGTTCATAACGGCTAGCTACATTTTTTTTTAACACGTTACTTAGCGCTAATTATATTTCGCTAATCTGGCCGTTGTCAAGAATCACGTTCAGAGGACATTGTCAAAAATCACGATTTTTCCAGTTTTCAAAATCTATCCAAATCCTTTCCCAAAACTAATATTTTTTTTTATTTATATTCTTATTAATAAAAAATTCGGCATATTCTACACGACCAGGTATTTGGATCGGCTTTGAATTCAAGTTCAATAAATATGCTAAATCCGTAAAATGTAATTAGGGTCGGTCTAATAGACATCGGTTATCTCATCGGAGTCGTTTAATCCGCATTAAAATTTACATAAATAATTATCAAGTTTGTGCCGATCAACTGTGTATGAATCTTAACGACTCCATCGGAGCCCCTCTCACTCACGAAGCGTATCCTCTGCATTAATTCAAAAGGGAATCTTTTGTGTTAATAAATCTCAACCGTCCAATTTGTTTCAAGATTTGTGCAAACTAGATCCGCACTAATATTGAAAATCCCCCTATGTTATAGGCAGGAGCTAGATTGGCTCCGTTTAAAATCAAACGGTTGAGATTCATTAACTCAAAATTTTTTTTTTTGAGTTAATGCCGAGGATACGCGTTCCTCACTCACTCCCCGTAAAATTAGGGGGCGTATACTTTCTGAATTTTAATTATATAATGGACCCAAATGTAGGGGCAAATTCATATAGAATCAGAGTAGGACAACTGTTATTTTAGATTCTAAAAATTAATTATCGGATATATATTATTGAGTCCGGCTAGTATAACATCAGTGTCATTTCGGCCTATATAACACCAACTCAAAATGTACCGAATCGACTTCTAACGGTAAATCCAAACCGTTCAAACCGATCTACTTCATTAGTTGTGCGTTCCATGCAAATTTTATCATTTTTCGAATTTATTTAGTATCAAGTCAAGTGGTCAAAAGTGTGAGTTTTTAAGTTAATTTTAATGCATTCATTTTTCAACATTTTTGACCACATTATTTGATACTAAAATAATTCAAAAATATAAAAAATTGCATGTAAATGCATCACTCATATAGTAAATCGGTTTGAACGGTTTGGATTAGTCATTTGAACTATATTCAATCAATTTTGAAATTAGTGTCACATGATACCAATGTCATACTAGCCGGACTCTATATTATTGGCTCTTGCGGTCTTGCCCTATTTGAAAACCAAATCGTCAAGTCAGACCATATTGAGCCCCTCAACACAGCCAATCTAAATTATGGTTCGAAAAATCTTAAGACTATCTCGGCTCGAATCGAACATCTTAAGATGTCTGAGACTCAAATTCGCTCACCGTCTCCTCTCATCTCAGCTGTGCCAGAAAGGCTCTTTCTGAGTGGGAGATCGATGTGGTCAAGTGATAATAATGATTCGGATCTTGATCTTGCTCTTGCATCAGTAGAAGAGGTAGAGAAAACAGGAATCGGTGTAGGTCCGATGCCCATCGGATCTAGTTTTAGGTTTGACGTCAAAATCTACCGTAAAATTAAATCAAACAGCTCAGATTAAAGAATCGTACCTTAACTTATATTTCTTAATTGATTCGGACTCTTCAACCTGTTTACACCAAAAGTCTGAATTTTCAGCTCTCGCTCTTTCCCACACAATGTCGATCTCCTCCCTCTCACCTCCTCTCGCTCTCCCTCTTGCGCGCCAACTCTGTCGGTTCTCTCTCGCGCACCGTGCGACTCAGGCCAGGAGGCCAGGAGGTGGCAGTGAAGATCCTCTTCACTGTGCTTTGCCACACCATCGACTCATATGGCCTCTCTCTCGCGAGCATACCGCATCACTTCTTTCTCGCACCGCACAACTCAGGGCCAGGTTATCACGTACATGCCTTGCAACCTAGAAATTGATCTGCTTCTTAGACATCATTTGGAAAGATTGCATTTTTTTTTTTTAAATTTCATTTGGATTGTGCATACCACTGTGGGACCTAATTGACCATAGTGTATTTGCTTCAAGGTCAGATTATCAAATTGTACTCTGCAATTGGCTCAATTTAACCAAATTAATGGCTGATTATTCAAATTTGCTTATTTGTGCACCTTTGTAAGCTTGCAAGACAATACCTGATACAAGTTAGATTTGAGATACAAGTTAGGTAGAAAGGATCTTACTACTGAATATGGGTATCAGTATTTTGTTTACCAAACTGATTATCTATTTCATATTTTAGAACATCACTTGAGTTTTATATCCATCTTATTTACGGTAAGAACAGACAACCAAAAAAGTAAACTAATTCCAATTAATTTCTTGGTTTTATCTAAGAACACAAGCATCGTTTAATTTTGTGTCTTTTTAAAGGTTGGGTTTGTGCGTGCTCAGATGAAGAGAAAAATGAAAGGAGGGAGTTCTGACATAAATGTCGCGTGCAGAGGGGTGGTGCAATAAAGAGAGGTATGTACCTGATAATTTTGAGTCGTGGGGTGCGATAGAGAGAGGCGACAGGGAGTTGCAGGATGAGAGAGAGAGCCGGCGGGTAGAGGTCGACGCTGCGTGGGAGACGAAGAGGAGACGAGAGTTGAAAATTTGGACTTTTGGTGTTAACGGGTTGAAGAGTCCGAATTAATTTAAAACGAGGTTCGATGGGCATCGGACCTACACCGATTCCGAGAAAACAAATGTGGCTGTTAGGAGGATGAGAGAAGCGATTAACACAGGTGAAATTGCTAATGAGGAATTTCGAGTTGCAATTATAGAGATGGAGAAGGTGGCTGAGGATAGTGTATTACAAACGGGCAGGGCCGGGCGCGGGTATGCGCGGGCACGGGCGGATGCGGGCACGGGCGTCACGGGCACACGGGCGCGGGCACCGCGGGCATTTTTTTCAAAAAATCTGCCCTGCCTGTTTAATGCCCGTGCCCGCCGCGGGCGCGCGGGCAGGACGGGCCAGACACCGCGGGCACCGCGGGCAGGGCCGGGCAAAAAAAAAAAAAAATTTCTTTTTTTTTTCTGTTTTTTTTCCCTTTTTTTGTTATAATAAAATATAAATTAAAAATTTCTTAAATCAATTATTTTAAAAATAATATGTCAAATGAATTTAAATTGGCATGAATTTAGATTTATAATTTATTAGTTTTCAAAGAAAAAAAAACAAAAAAAAACAAAAAAAAACCGAAAAAAACATAAAAAAATTAATTTGTATCCTAATAAAGTTAATACGATTTTACAAAAAATAAAGAAAAATTAAGTGTGCTTGAAGAAACAAATTAACACAAATACCACCGTTAAAGCAGATACCAATAATGATCTGTATTAAATGAAATGGACAAAGATGTAGCATCAAATTTTTAAGATAATAAGATGCAGCATATATGATTTTTTTTTCAAAAAAATATATTAAAAAGGTTGTTTTCAATTATCTATTAAATGGAATATCCTTTATATGATAAATTCATATCACAATCCCATTAATTAGTAAAAAAATAATAATTAAATCTCCAAACGTTTGATATGCTATTAATCTGTACTTCCAATGCAAGTATTTTTCACTACCTATATAATAATTAATAAGTAAACTTATTCCATTTTCTTGGATTAAAAATGAAAAAAAAAATTTCTTTGACTTAAATTGTTTTACCCGGATGTATGCTAAAACATAATATATCAATGTATGCAGGAGGGATCAAGTTACAACAATTTTTGAATTACAACAAAGTTACAACAACGGTTTTTTTTATTTTCAAAGTCCAAATCGTCGTTCCAAACCGTTCAACATTATTATCTAAATAAAATATACTTCCAAATCAAAATTTATATTTTTGTGAGTTTTTTTACTATTTATTAAGATGGGTACAAAATTCAATGGTCTGAATTTGACTAGTTTTTGTAAAATACGTAATAAATAGTAAAAAAATTCAAAAAAATAAAATAAAATTTGATCTGGAAGCACATTTTATTTAGATAATCATGTTGAACGGTTTGGATCGATAATTTGGACTTTAAAAATAAAAAATATTATTATTGTAACTTTGTTGTAACTCAAAATTGTTGTATCTTGATCCCTCATCATGCTAAAATTATCGATCAAAATCAAATTTACTAATAATTTAATGTTTGCTGGTACAGTATTACAACAAAAGCTAATCATCATAACGTCTCCATTTGCAAATGCCATCGAATCTGATTCATCTTTCCAAAGTTATTATTAGTTTATTCATCAAATCGTTCCGATATTTTATATCTTTAAACTAACAGAGTGCTATTATTTTTCCTACTGATGTTTATAAAATACTTCACGGCTTAGAAAATAGCGTCGATCGTCATCGTCGTTAAAATAAGTTCACTTAAACAAGTAAACAACAATATTCTTACAAACAATTAAGTTGTTATTATATGACGAGTGCAGGGGTAAAATGCACCATTAGTTTTGTATTTTAATTATACTGTACATCTTTTTGTTTTTCATTTCCAAAGTCCAATAATCGATCCGAACCGCTCAATACGATATTCATATTAAAATATATTAGAGACCAAATTTTATCATTTTTAAACTTATGTTATTATTTTTCTAAATATATACAGTATTTTTAAAAAATAAAATCTAAAATATTCTAAAATAAATCTAATTACTTCACATTTCAAAAAAATAAATCTAACATATTTTTTTAACCTATTAAAAATAAATCCGAATTAAAAAATAAAATCTAAAATATTCTAAAATAAATATAATTACTTCACATTTCAAAAAAATAAATCTAACCTATTTTTTTTAACCTATTAAAAATAAATCCGAATTAAAAAATAAAATCTAACATATTCTAAAATAAATCTAATTACTTCACATTTCCAAAAAAACAAATCTAACATATTTTTTTTAACCTATTAAAAATAAACCCGAATTAAAAAATAAAATCTAAAATATTCTAAAATAAATCTAATTACTTCACATTTCCAAAAAATAAATCTAACATATTTTTTTAACCTATTAAAAATAAATCTGAATTAAAAAATAAAATCTAAAATATTCTAAAATAAATCTAATTACTTCACATTTCAAAAAAATAAATCTAACATATTTTTTTTAACCTATTAAAAATAAATCCGAATTAAAATATGAATTTAAAAAAAAAAAAAAATGGGCTGCTGTGGGTGTGGGGGTCCGGCTGGGGGAGAAGGAGGGGGGGGGGGGGGGGGGGGGGGGGGAATTCAAATTCAAAAAATTTGAATTTTCGGAAAAAAAAAAAAAAAAAAAGGGGGCACGGGCACGGGCACGGGCGTGCGGGTGCGCGGGCACGGGCACGGGCGTGCGGGTGCGCGGGCACGGGCGGTGCGGGCACGGAGGGCCGGGCAATCACGGGCGGGGTTCCAAAAAATCGTGCCCGGCCCGTTTAACGCCCGCGCCCGCGTGCCCGTGGCTGCCCGCGGCGCGGGCGCGGGCAGGACGGGCACGGGCATGGGCAGGGCAAGGGCAGGGCGCGCCCGCGGGGGCATTTACCAAACACTAGCTGAGGAGGTAACTGTAACATCTGGAAAAAAAATTATATTATTTTTTTTGGAATTATTTTGGAATTATATGTAATATTTGGAAATTATAAGGTTTAAATTGCAAAACACAAAGTAAAAAAAAAAGACCTACGTGGCACTTATGCCACGCGGCTCATGTGGGTTGTCCCCCTCTCTTATCAAATGTAGCTCTTTAACTCTCTCTCTCTCTCTCTCTTTACGTTTCAAAACAGAAAAAAAAAAGAGAAGAGAAAAAGGAAAAGAAAAATATTATGATAAATATTTTGATGCCGATTGTTATTTGATTATGGATCCGATTGAAATTCTGACTACGTCACGTTGATTCTGAATAGTCGTTGCGTCTCGAATTGAATTTCTGAATTGATCGCTATCATGCGTAAAGAGACTGACGAGACAGAAAGTTTGAAACATATAGACTGCTAATGACATCGTCTGGTGCCCTACGATATCAGGTGCGAGGTTATTGGATTAGTCTGATATTCATGACTAGGAATTAAATCGTAACTCGCTGTGCATTTTGAATATTTGATTGACTGCATTAATTGAATTGTTGCATCATATGCATAGACCAATACAATTGAAACTGAATTACAGGTAAGTCTGTTGACTGTCATGTTGATATTGTTTATCGATTGATTGATTCTTATTTCAAATGATTGATTGAGATCACAGTGACTGAATTAATTGAATATTGAATACTGTAATCCTTGAACCTCCATATAGTGGAGAAAAATGATTAATATATATCGTAAAGTCTAGCTAGCTACTAGACTTTACTCCAGGACCCTTATGCGCATATGGTGAATGGCCACAACTGAATCCAGTACCGGTTGGGTAGGGGATATTGAATAAATATGAATTGTGACTGTAAGACTAATGAACTGTGGTAACTGTCTTATCAATAATTTTCTTTCCGATAATGACAGTACTGTGATATTGATTTCGTATTGTTTCTGCTAACCGATTGTCATGATAGTTAGAACTGTCTTATCATTGATTTTCTTTCTGATTCTGACGGTATTGAGATATTGATTCTATATTATTTCCATTAACAAATTGTGAGGATGGATAGAACAGTATAAGCCATAACACGACAGATACTTGTTATGGTATTTGTCAGTGTTACCAGACTAAAAATTGTAAAAGTAAGAAATCAAACGTTACCAGACTTTATAATTTAAAGGATGTGGACCCAAACCCGAATAATTCTTACAGTTCTGATTTATTTATGATATTTCTGTTGTTCAATTGGATATTGGTATTGAGCATTTGCATTCGTCATTTTAAAATGAACTGTTAATTTCTCGTGCGGTGATTTCATTCTGAATATGGATTTCATTCTGAATATGGATTTCCTTCGAATCCAATAATCTGAGTGACAATCAACACTGAGAAATAATTTATTATTTCTCACTCGTTTCCCCTTGTGGGTTACAAGTTTATTAGACGAAGATTAAGAAACGCTTTTGGGATTGTAATTGACAGCAGGACCACCTAAAGGTATGGGATTTTGGATTATTTTATCTGACATGGTGCAGAAAATTTATTTAGCATCATCCACTATAAAATGTCAGATAAATATTGTAAATAAATTAAAATGTGGGAAAATAATGGATGCTATTGGCAATGCATAAAAAGATGAGGTGCACCTATGATTTTCTTTTCTTTTTTGAGGAGAAAGGAGTTCCCAGGAGAAAAGATGTTGCGTTATTACTTTTTTACCCTTCCGCTAAAAATTTGGAGTGGAAATCTATCATAGTATCAAAATAATCTGAATCGTTTAATCAGCAAGAAATGAACAGTACCAATATCAACTGTCCATAGAAGAATTTGCCTTAACATAGAAGCATAAATGCTCATAAAATAAGTAAACACAATGTCAGTCCCCTGCCTTACCAAGGGCCACACGGCCAATTTTCTTATCCTTTAATACCCATCCCTTCTCACGCCTACTATTAAATTAATAACTAAACGAAAAAAAAACATAAAATTACAAAATATTATCTCAAAACGACTAATTGAAATAAAACTAAATAGGATATGAGCGGGACACCACTGTGATTATCGCATTCATGAAAATAATGCCGAGAATGCCGAACAGAACTCGACGAACGCAACGATTAATATGTGGACAATGAGATACAGATGTGGTTATAAACATTAATAACAGAGCGAATTTTTTTTTTACCACTGTGAAAATTCGAATTAAATTAAAAACCACCCAGCACTACTTTTGTACAAAAATACCACCCTCGCACAAGCATTTCGCGCACCAATCTAGGTTGGGTTCGCACGACAGTTTCGCTCACCGGGTCCGCGCAGGAATTTCATACACCGCTGGGTTCGCACAACCCTTTTGCGCACCCATTTCGGATCCGCAGCACCATTTGGCGCACCCAGATATTTCGCGCACAGCGTTGAAAAGAGCATATAATTCAAAGCCCAATTTTATAAGGACCATCTGATTTGCATCAAGATTCGTGCTAAGTACATTAAAATCTATGCAAGTATGTCAATTTACGTGCGCAACTATTGAATTTTGAATAAAAAATTAATGTGACAGCTTTTGTCACATGTTCAACGTCCGTCAAAATGCGTCTTTGACCGATCCAATTTTGTAACAACCATCTGATTGCATCAAGATATGTGCTAGGTACATTAAAATCCGTGCAAGTATGTCAATTTCTGTGTGCACCTATTTGGTGCGCCAAAATATTGTGCGGACCCGTTGGTGCGCGAAAGTCCTGCGCGGACCCGGTGCGCGGGTGCGCCAAATCATTGTGCGGACCACTCCGGTGCGCGAAACTGTTGTGCGGACCCAACTAGGCAGGTGCGCGAAATACTTATGCGGGGGTGGTATTTTTGTAGAAAAATAGTCCCGGGTGGTTTTTAATTTAAAACGAATTACGGGAGTGGTAAAAAAAATTCCGGGTTGAAAAACACAAAAAAGATACGCCGGAGTGGCCAAAAAAATGGATATTATGGAATTTGATTGGTAGTTGAAGAAGTATTTCAAGAAGAATATCTAAGCCGAGAAGCACTTCGACATTAGTTTTATTTTGGTCGGAGCTTATTCTCCTCTGCTCTGTAGAATTTTCTATTTCCATTGATCAATGAAGTTTTTAAAAAAATGGATAGCAAAGAAAAAAGAAGAAAATAAAGTAGGTGTGAAATTGATTTCAAAAAGCCCTCTCTCTTTTTATAGCGCAAAAAAATCCAGTTATCTTCTTCAAAAACCTGTAGGTTGTTACATCACAGAAAATGAAATCATCCAAAGCTATACCGTCTACTGACCTGTTGAATAGAAAGTAGCACTGCGTCTACTGGCCTGTTGTTACACCACCGCACCGATGCCTAGTGAGGGATGGTTTCTTGATTCGGGTGCATCTCATCATGTCACATCCAATATCAACAACCTTGATTCGTTTATGCCATATGTCGGTCATGAGCAGCTCCAAGTAGGTAATGGCTCAAATTTACCTATTTCTCATCTTGGAAATTGCTCTTTTCCTATTGAAGGTGGTTCCTTGAATTTACAAAATGTGCTTCATGTTCCCTCTATTACTAAGAGCCTCATTAGTATTTCCAAATTTACTCGAGATAACAATGTTTTTCTTGAGTTTCACCCGTTATTTTGCATTGTGAAGGACCACCGCACCAAGATCCCTCTACTTCAAGCCAAGCTACATGATGGACTTTATCATGTTTCCCCTTCACCTAGAGCTTTTATTGGAGAGCGTGTCTCGTCCGATGTTTGGCATGCACGGTTGGGACACCCATCTTCTTCTACTACTCGCTTTATAATCAACTCCAATAAACTCACTCTTTCTTATAATAAAATGCATTTTTGTGGTGATTGTTGTATTGGAAAGGCACATGTTTTGTCTTTTAAACCTTCTTTATCTTTTGTTAATTCACCTTTAGAGGTGGTGCATTCGGACTTATGGGGACCTTCCTCGATTGTTTCTTGTAATGGATTTCACTATTACTTACTTTTGTTGATGAATTTTCGAGATTTACTTGAATTTACTTTCTCAAAACAAAAGATGAGGTTGTTCATGTTTTCTCTCGCTTTAAGGGCCAAATGGAAAATCTTTTGGGCATTACCATAAAAAAATTTCAATCGGATGGAGGCACCGAGTTTAAACCAATATCGACCCGTTTTCTTACTCTCATTCACCAAACCTCATGCCCATACACACCCCAATAAAATGGGATGGCAGAGCGAAAACACCGACACATTATTGGGCTTAGCCTTAATGTCATGTCCCATGCTTCCATACCTCCTCAATATTAGGATCATATCTTCCAAAGCATAGTCTTTCTCGTAAATAAGCTACCTCCATCCTCTCCTTCTCATACCTCTCCCTATACCGCTTTTTTTAATCGACAACCCGATTACTCTTTCCTTAGGGTGCTCAGATGTCTTTTGCTACCCTTTGCTTCGCCCTTACAATTCTCATAAACTTCAATTTCGTTTTTTACCTTGTATCTTTTTGGAGTATTCTCAACTTCAAAAAGGTTACAAATGTCTTCACCTACCCTCAAACAAAATATACATTAGTTGCAATGTGCACTTTGATGAAACAAAATTCTCTTTTTCTACCACCTTTCATACACCTGACAGCTCTTTAGATTGGTTTCAATCCTCTTTGCCTCCCATTCTTTCCTCTGCTCCTCCACAACCTTCTATAGCTCCCTCTCAGCCTTTAACCTCCCCAGAGCCCACTACCCAACATATTTTTCTTATTCGGCCTGCTGCATCTACTATTGGATCTCAGCCCAATTCACAAACTGCACCACCTGGACCTACATCTACTATTGGATCTCAGACCCATCTTCAGGGCCGACTCACACAGAGCCTCATTCTCCCATTTCGGACTCCTCTGCTGCTAGACCAAATTTACCTTGCACTACTCCAGAGCCGAATGCTACTCATTCCTCTCATCACATGGTGACACGGCAGAGAGATAATACCCGGAAGAAACGTCAATTCCCTGATAATGTTACTCTCCTGACAACTAAACACCCTCTCTCTTCTCCTCCTCTAGATGAGCCGACTTCCTTCACTTTGGCAAATAAAATTCCCGAATGGCGTGATGCAATGGCGAAAGAACTTAGTGCATTTGCTCAAAACAATACTTGGATCCTTGTCCACCTTGTGATCAAAATGTAATCAGATGCAAATGGATTTACAAAATCAAGCGAAACGCCGATGGCACGATTGAGCGTCACAAAGCTAGACTTGTAGCTAAGGGCTACACACAAGAAGAAGGTATCGATTATCATGATACCTTTAGTCCCATAGTCAAACCAACCACCATTCGACTCGTGCTTCTCTTGCCACATCTCAAAAATGGTGTGTTCGTCAACTAGATGTTAACAACGTTTTTTTTCATGGTGACTTAAATGAAACGGTGTACATGTCTCAATCACTGGGCTTTGTAGATCCACTTCACCCCAATCATGTTTGCCTCCTCAAGAAAGCACTTTATGGTTTGAAGCAAGCGCCTCGAGCTTGGTTTCACAAACTCGCTTCCGCCCTTGCCACTCTTGGGTTTAAAGCCTCTCAATCCGACCCTTCTCTCTTCTTTTGTGATACTAAACATTCTCTCACCATTGTACTTGTCTATGTAGACGATATTATTGTGACGGGGTCTCAAGTGGATCAGGTGACTTCTCTTATTTCCCCTCTTTCATCTAATTTTTCTCTCAAAGATCTTGGAGCATTACACTATTGCCTAGGAATCCAAGTCATTCCCACTTCACATGGCATTCATCTTTCTCAACCTAAATATATTCGGGATCTCCTCATTCACTCCAAAATGGATGGCGCCAAACCTTGTCTCTCACCATGTGCACCCGGCCCCTCTCTCTCCAAAAATCAAGGTTCTCCAATGGCTGAACCTCACATGTATAGAAGTGTGGTGGGAGCTCTCCAATATGCCACCATAACTCGACCCAATATTTCTTTTGCCGTGAATAAGGAGTCCCAATTCATGCATTCTCCCACCGATGAACATTGGTGTGTCGTTAAGCGAATTTTGCGATATCTCAAAGGGACGATTGATCATGGTCTTCATCTTCGTTCCTCCTCTTCTTTTGATCTCCATGTTTACTCGGATGCGGATTGGGCGGGGTGTCCCGATGATAGACGCTCCACTATGGGGTTTTGTGTCTTTTTAGGATCCAATCTTCTCTCTTGGGGATCTAAAAAGCAAACCACCGTTTCTAGTTCTAGTACCGAAGCGGAGTGTAGGAGCATGGCCGTTGCATGTGCGGAGTTGATATGGTTGCAACAACTTCTTCATGAGTTACATGTGCCTATTCGTTCCAAACCGACTCTTTGGTGTGATAATATTGGAGCTACTTTCTTGGCTTCCAATCCAGTCTTCCATGCCCGAACAAAACATATTGAGATCGGTTTTCATTTTATCCGGGAAAGGGTTGCTTCAAAGGAACTTATAGTCCAGTTCATTTGCTCTAAAAAATCAACTTGCTGACTTACTCACAAAAGGCTTACTGGCACCTAGATTGGCACTGTTACGATCCAAGCTGCACATTGACACTGTCCCTGTTCCGCTTGATGGGGGGTAATAGGATAAATAGTTACATAGTGTTAGAAGTTGTACAAATAACTGCTTTCTGTTAGAGACATTGTAACTAACTTTCTTTCTGTTACAGTTGTACTTAGAATTGAGAGATACTATGTATGAGGTCTATATAAAGACCCAGATGTAATCAGTTGACAGAATAATGAAAACAAGATTCCATTCATAAATTCTTTACTTTACAATTCCTATTAGGATAGCTAAGATTAGATTATATATATTGTGAAAATCAAGAAGATCCTTTATGTTATTTACACCTGATTCCTTAAGAAGTCTTGATTCCCCTCATGTAAAAATTTCTCAGTCTGATAAAGATGGAATTATTTTCATTTTCTATCGGCATTGAGAAGACTGGCGGAAATGTGAAATGGCAATACAGGGGACTCGCATTTAATAATCTTCCTAATATTACATCATACTGGCCTTTTAACAGAGAAAGTTTCACTTCATGCAGCACACAGACCATATGGAACGCTGTTTTGATCATGTAGTACATGCGCTGCATGAAGTAAAATCTACTCTGCTAAAATATTTACCAATTCATGTATACCAGCTCAATTATAAGCGAGAGGAAGAAACGAACAAAAAAAATAATTCAATAAGAAGGGTTTTAATAGAAAAAATCCTCCAGCCCTATAACAAGTAACAAGGAGAGCAAGCAAAACCCTAACCTCCTTCCGTCAGCCGCCCAAATTAGAATTCAGTCTTACAAATGGAGACAGCAGCCCCCGTTCCCGTTGCTCCTGGAACAATCCCTGATGGCGCCTCCGTCCAGTGCTTTGGTCGGAAGAAGACCGCTGTGGCCGTCACGCACTGCAAGAAGGGCCGTGGCCTCATCAAGGTTAACGGCTCTCCCATCGAGCTCGTCAAACCCGAGATCCTCCGCTACAAGGCTTTCGAGCCCATCCTCCTCCTCGGCCGCAACCGCTTCTCCGAGGTCGACATGAGGATCCGGGTGCGAGGCGGAGGCAAGACCTCTCAAATCTACGCTATCCGCCAGAGCATTGCCAAGGCGCTTGTCGCTTACTTCCAGAAGTACGTTGACGAGCAGCAGAAGAAGGAGATCAAGGACATCCTACTCAGGTACGATCGCACCTTGCTTGTGGCGGATCCCAGGCGCTGCGAGCCCAAGAAGTTCGGTGGACGCGGTGCACGCTCCAGGTTCCAGAAATCCTACCGTTAAGAGGTATTTTCTGGAGTTTTTTACAAGTTCTTCAGGTGTTTATTATTATTGTTCTTACCTGTAATCTGTGATGTATGACCTAGGTATAAGAAACTCGTTCTTAAGGAGAACTTTCAATTGAACTTGAACAACTGCATTAGTTATATCAAATGCATTTCATGGATATCTTATATCAATAAATGTTAACTTCTGTTCAGAATTTAAGCATTGTAAAAGTAATATTAGTTGGGCATAATTGAGTGCAAATATTCAATTATGACTGGGAGCTTGGAGAATTGGAAACATTGATTGGATTGTTAAATTTAACACAACTTGTAATATCTAGAGAACAATAGATTATTATATATTTTAGGATGTTGTCATTAGCCTAAACTAGCTATTTTTCTATTGGTGCAATTTTGTTGTTTAGATATGTCTATTATCCAAAGCATATCTAGTTTGTGTTGAACTTGTCAAGTGTACTAGTGGTGCAATGTGTACTAGTGTTGAACTTGTCAAGTTCTAAAGTAGCTTCATTTATGCATTCCTCTTTTGTATTGAACAACACACTTTGGACAAGTATTTTTCTTTATCTTCATGAAGCAATGATGCTTTTGTTCAAGTTAGTTAATATTTTTTTTTATTTTGGTTTAGTTAGTTACGTAAAACTGAACTGTGACCCTGTTTTTCTGATACCTGGCTTGTGTTATGGACTGAACTGACCCTGTTTTTTTTTATTAAAGATTTGTGCAAATATTCAATTATGACACGGAGCTTGTGTTATGTTCTTTCTTTGATCAAACAATCAATATATAGATACAATCATATGAATTTGGTGAAATGTAATGCTCAAATGAAGCAGGCAAAACTCTGTTTTGTTCCTTGTATGTTGTAACATGAAACATTCTAAAGTCTATTTTGGTTTTGGCAGGTTCAAATATTCTTTATCTATATTTTGAGTTGGAGCTGGATGGCTGGATGAAGAAACTGTGTCTTGTTAGATTTTTTGGTTTCATGTCGTGTTAAAGACTAGTTTTAATTAGAGTTAAAGTTGAGTGCAAGTAAATTTTGGACAAGTTTTGAATTAGTTTGGAATATCTGCTTTTTTCTTTGGCATTTGATGGTTGTATTCTTGTTCTGGTAAGATTTATATTATTATTAGCTGATACTCCAAGCTATGTTCTCGTGATTTCCTTGGTTGTATTTGTTTGGTCTGTTTTAGTCCAAATCTGCTTTGAGAATACGAAGTTGAATAATGTTTAACATATGTAAAATACTACAGTTATTAGCACCTGGGTACTGGTAATTTGATATTTCTTGCCTCGTTGGGATTTTGATCTACTGTTAAGGTGAATTCTTTAGGGTTCAGATCTTAGCACAAATACTACTGGGCATTTGACTTTTTTATTTTTGAGGAAAAGCCCATAGAAAAAATATCCAAAATGAATAAAACAAAACTCGAGATTTTCACTATAATTATTAGTGAGTCCTACTAATAATAACCCAACAGTTAGAAAGTAGTTAAAGTACCATGTATCAGAGGCTGCCGTACAATATTGACAATATATATATATCGTGCGTAGACATTGAATTATAATTCAATATTAAGTATCTGAAGTAAAAAAGTTTAGTTAAATAAACATTTGTAATATATAAAAACTATGAGTGGATTCCTATACTTCACAGGTTGCTGGACATATTTAAACTCAATATACTTCGCTTACTTGATATTATCGGAACTTTCTCCCAGGTGGAGAAAAAATAATTTCTTTTTGTATAAGATTCATAATTATCTAAATATTTTAATTTTATACAAGTTTCATATATGGACGAAATCTAAGCAATTTCTCCCAGGTGGAGAAAATAGTAATCCTTTTCTTTCCTCCAGCTACTATTTTTCAGCTATTTTTGGGTTAAATAATGGTGCAATGAAATAATATAACCGTTAGCATGCACAATTTTTCCCGAGGCATAAACAATCAGACATAAGCCAAAGACCCAAACGCCTAACAAAAAAAACTAACATAAATACTATGGCTAAGTATGTACAAACCTTCAAACTACAATTGTTACAGTAATGAAGTACTTGATGGATTAGCAAAAAAATGCTTTCGACAAACAGAAAATGGCTTGGTAGATCTACTGGGGGCGAAAAGGTCTTGCAAAATGCTTGGTGGGCCAGATGTCGCTTGATAAAGCGTTCTCACAGAAAGGTGTTTTTCGAGAACAAGATTTTTCAACAACCTTTTGCAGCTCTACATAACAGTTAGCAAGCATATATTTATCAAATTCATGTAAGAGACTAATTAAGAGGGGGACATAAATGTCGTAGGATTCAAGCTTATTTTTTCAAAGATGGATGAAAGTACTCAAATAGTTACAGGCCAATTTTGTGCCCAAATTGCTCTGCCTATAATCAGATGTCAAAAACATTTTCCTTGTCTGTCCGCAGAAATTCTAATTCAAATTCTGGTAATAGTAATACAAAGTCACTGCTATGGTATTTCCCCATGATAGACTATACATTGAGTATGTGTAACAACAGATTTGTTTGAGTACCAGTATTTGAAAATATAGGATTTCCAATGCAGACATAATATGTAATATTTTCTCAAAACTTCATGCGAGAAAGATTATGACAAAGCATTTGAAGCATTACTGGGCTTGAACTTAACCTAGGCATTATTTTGCAATTCCATTTCATATTTCATATTACCAAAAATTTAACAGTATCTCCTGTAGTCATACTTCTTTGGGGACCATGTGGAGAAACCATTTTAGATAAGAAAAAAATCAGAGACCATGAAGAAAAGGAGTTACCTGAGGATTCAAAACATCCATTATGCAAATAATTTCGTCCTGAAACCAGAACAAACAGTACATAATTAAACAAGCATTTCCAACAGATCTGATTGGCTTATTTTACTTCATTTTAAGTTCAACAAAAAGGATTGAGCCTGAATTAAGTAACATGTAGAAGTATCATCTATTAATAATTTGAAAAATCTAAGAGCAAACAGTCAATCTGAACCCTTCAACATGATCTCCCAAATGAAAATGTACTTGTAGATGAAATGTTACATTTTTTACAACTCTTTTACTCTATTATATTTTAAAAAGGTAGAAAATCATTTTCAGTAGCTGTACGAAGGACTAACACAGGGCGATCTATAATTTCTAGACCATTCAAAAGGAGTTTCAGACCGACTATTTGAACATTGAAAACGAAGATATTGAGCCATAGTGGTGACTAATCCGCACTATGCTTGGTACCATAGCCTCACTCGTGAAAAACCTAAGTGCAAAGAAACATTTTTACAAAAGGGAAAAGAAAGCCCTCAGAGTATGATACCTCCAGTATCCCGGGTTTCTGCATAACTGTGCCAAGAATCCTACGTGTGAGCGCCTCGTAAACTGTGTCATTCACGCTGCCATCACCATTTAACCATGGCAATATCGGCCATGACACGTGACAGGGACATGCAGACTCCACTTCTCTTTCCTCTTCATTCTCCTCCTTACTATTGCTCTCATCTTCTCTTACCCCTTCAGTCTGGGTGTTTGGACCATCAATTATGGTAGCCTTGTGACATTCACCAAGGCTTATCGTTGGTGCCCCCAAATCAGGATTTGTGGATGGACCAAAATTAGGTGGTTGAGATTTGACAAGCCCTTCTGTATTGCCTTTCAGGTTTGCATGTGAATTTATGTGATACTTAGATCGGAAAGAAGAGTGAATGACCTGCACTCTATCATATCCATTAACCTGAATGAAATTCAAATAAGTTCATCAGTTGAGAAGGAAATGAAAATTTATAATTTAAGAAAAAAAAAGGGAGAAGTCCCGTAATGTAAATTTGATCCTGACCTTGATAGCAAACCCAAATGCCTCAACTGTCTCCACAATAAACTCAGCCACATGATCGGGTCCTTCATGAAAGTACAGAGAATAAATAGGGAGAGAGAGAGAGAGAGGAATAAGAAGGATGAGGATGGCAATATAAAAATAAGGAAACTACTAAACTTTATTATATAAGCTTGATGCAAATACACTTTGTGCATTTAACTTTCTCAGTTTTGGTGAATGGCAGAGTACAATGCACCATACATACCCTACCATACCCAACAACATCAACCAAGGAAAACACAAAAAGAAAAAATAAACATAAAAAAAAAACTGCCTGCCCATAAAAAAAAAGAGAACATGGTAAGACAAACGATGACATGCGGACCAAAACACCCAAAAACAGAAAGCAAAATAGAAAAAAGAAGGCAGTACCTTGCAAGCCTAAGGCGTTAGATATCTCCTCCATGCCGACTCCTCTCTCACCAGCTTGGTGGATAAGAGACAACACTGGTCTGAACACATCAGATGAAATATCTGTCGCAGATATAGCTGAAAAATATGCTTTCATATCATCCCAACAGGATTCACCAGTTTTCATAACCGGTGATGCACATAACTCATTTTGATTCTCAGTGACACAAGCCAGTGTAGCAGAAGATGAATCAAACCTTTCTCTGGACACTACAGACATTGCATGATGGTCTAGCGGTGCCACCTCACGAGTGACCCTAACGTGGAGTCCAGGAAAACCTTTTACCTTGCGGGTTAAAAATCGGCCATCTACTTTTTTCGCTTTCTTAGATCCTTCACCACCATCCCCTAAATCAGCCTCATCAGACTTGCGCTTGTAGTTATTGATATTTTCAGTCTTGTCGGTGGGGCCCAAAGATGACCTCTTTGGCATTTCAAGCTCATCAAGTTCACCAACTCCTTCCTCGGGGACACATGGGGTAATATTTAGCTCCCCAGAGGAGACCAGAGAGAGAAGGTGTATGGCATCACCACATTGAGGGTCTGAAAAAAGAGAAACACCTTCGCTCATAAGAGTTTCTTCTTGCTGGTTTAACCAGGAGGAGAGTTCGCGTGCCCTCTTCCCTGTACCGACAGGAAATGGGGAACTGGATGCACTATAAAAGAACTTTCGAGAAAAGACAAATGGTCGATTCCCTTGACCAACAACCTGCCGAACAGAAAAAGTAAATCAAGTGAGAAATAATAATTTTGAAGACAAATCAGAAATTTCATATTTGGATTGAAAAACTGCATTGTGCATAAATATATAGCTGCTATCTGGAACAGAATTTGTCCATTTCATTACCATCTCTTTGTACTTGATCAAGACAGTTCAAAATAGAGTAATATGATACCATCTTAGACTGTACCTGCTGAGTTCTTACACTAAAGATGGGTTTATTTTAGATTCTAACAACCATAAAGAACCAATAAGAGAAAGGAAACCAAAAATAAAATTAAGTCGACCCTCGTGCAGATCTTGATCTGACCTGAACTGACTGTACATTATCATAATCAAGATGAAATTGTTCAGAAAAAAACATGTATTATAAGATCAACTGACAAGTAATGAGCTAATACAAAAATTAGGCAGTAAGACCACCAACCATGTAATTCTTGTCCCTGAGATAGGTTAAAGCTGTGAAGATATCACTTTCGGAATACAGCTGAAGGGTCGCAGCCACAGAGGCCTGCACATTTTCCGATGCAGCTGTGCTTAGAAAAACCAATTTCAATAGTTCCACTGCATTGGCAACTGCCAAAGACTCCTGCACTGTCTTTCTTATAACTTCACCCCTGCTGTTTAAGATATCACCGAACCTTCTCTCGAAATTCTCCTTTCTGCGATCTCTGGTGCACGCTGTGTCAGCATCTCCATTTTTCTTGTCTTTCTCTGATGTACTTCCCGGCGGGCCTCCTTTTTTTGCATCTTGGGAGACCTGCCAATTTGGAGGTGAAAAGGTAATAAATAGAAAAAAAAATATCTTTTAAAACTAAACCTTTACCTATTAGATGTTATTAATGTAAAATAAGCCTGCCTGGCTTTCCATACCTACAAAAATATTAATAAATATTTCGATGTAATGGAACTTCATCTAGCTTATAGGATAACCCTGTAGTTGTGTTTATAATAATTCTCAAGCCCTAAAAGTCAAAATGAAATTTATATGCATAAAACCTGTCATTTCAGTAAACAACATTACAAAACACAATGTTAAATCTACTAGTGACTCTTCTGCTTCAAATTACTTCATATTCCTACGGTTAGTCAGGAAAACAGGAAAGGAAAAGAAGAAAAAAGATATTGATTATGAAAAATATTTTAAAGATAGCTAGAGAGAAGTGCTTACAGGTCTTTCTTTGGATATGCTTGCCAGCTTAGCTAATTTTCTGTACTCAAGTACCTCATCCAGGACCTTTTTCACCTCAGGGTCTCCAAAATCATCCCAGCAAAAGGCGATCTGGCCTGGATCAATCTGACCTTGGGGATCCTCATCAGATATTTCCTTCCTCTTTGTCCTTACCATTTCCAAATATTTGGCATACCTATGTCACCCCCATATAGACATTTTATTTTATGACGAGTTGACAATCATGTATTCAAATCAAGTTTGAGCCTGAGCATTTTGGGATGGCCAGTGAAGGTTAACCATTACAAGGTATGCCACTCAGACACCAGAAAAGTTAAATACCTGTATTAGATTGTATCCGATATGGATTCATGTATGATATGTGTGCATATGTACATAACATAACAGTTGGCGAACCAAATATTTGATATATTATATTAAAATGCAAATATCAATGTTGTAATTCACAAGACCATGGGAGGACCTTTAATAATTAATAGGCATCTGAACTCCTGTCGCCACAAATAAAAGGCTTGTTGGCTAAAAAAAAAATTACCCACTTAAAGCTCTGGATTCCATCAATCCAGGCTTCACACAATTCAACCCTTGCGAATTTCAGTGAGTATTCACACAGTTTCTCCCAAATTATACTCTGTTATTTACGATATTAATTTCACTCATTTACTTTACATCTACATAATATGACAAATACAAAATATCATATCCAGTTTTTTTTAAATTTAAGCACTCTTATAGTTAAACAAAAAGTTTCCATTGATTTATTTTTTAAGAACTGTTTTAATGTACATTTTCGTAATGCATATAAACATACAAAATCTTAGAATTTTGAAATTTATGTATCCACATCCTTACCATATTGCATCAGATGTGATACTCGTGGCTTTATTCATGCAGCTTAAATTACAAACATATGACATTATCAAGAAAAATATTTAAGAACTTATTCATCTCACTAAAACATACCTTTTACTGAGGTGATTACAGAGACGCATCAACACTCGCCTGATATTCTCATGTGATTTTAACCAAGCCATGCGCCTCCTGCAGGTAGCTGGTGGTGCTGGAAGGTCCGGAAGGGAGCTCCAATCCACCCGATGAATCCGTGCTCCCATAACCACACGATTTCTAGTGTACCGCATTATTAATTGCCTAAAATAAAAATTTTAACTAGTTAGGTTATAAGCAAACAAGGGACATACATAATCATTCTAATCAAAGATGCCTATCAATGGTTGATTTATAATTCAGAACATAAGATCTTCATGCTGGTTAGGCCAACATTGGTAAGAAATTTGTAGACACAAGTCGATACCAGTTCTAGAATTTTGTTGCTTATGCTTTCTAAAATTAATGCTTAATGGCATTTTATTATACAGTTAATCTTGCAGTGCCAGAGAAAAAAAAGGTTTCGCAGAAAGCTAAGACTAATAACGCCAGCACAGGAACTCCTGTTTTTTTACTTCTCAATTAATGTTAGAAAACCATCCAAAAATAGGTAATTTCAAAATGACATGAATTTATAAGAGATACCTGTCAGACTCGTCAGTCCAACTGAACCTTTGACTCCTAACAGACCTCCTAAAAAGGCCATGAGCAGTTCTAAATTGTGAAACTGATCTTTTTCTCTTTCTAGCTGTTACTCCAGCAGAAAGCAGATCACGCTCCCCTGACTCATTAGGCTTTAAATTCTGACAAGGAAACCATCTCTCACGCGAAGCGCGTAAAACCTTAAAGATCAGAATTCAACCAATTAATATAAGAAGTGCCAACATTGATATCTAAAAAGTTGCATCACAAATTTCATTGTTCAAGTGGATAAAACCAGACATTCATTTTCTTTGTAATACTTGCTAGGTTATTTGCAAATTACATTGAAGGGTCTATTAAAGAAGAAAAAAAGGAATTTTAAAAGGAAAAGACGCAAGATAGTCAAATCAAGGTCGACTCATGTAATAAACTACAAGCTGTTCCAAACATTTACATGTAAACTCAACCAAGTTACTCATTGGGTCATTCAAACTTTAACCCCCTAGGTAAACCAGCTTACATTGTATACTTTGACTTGGACTAGCAAGTTGAAAGAAAAAAAAAAGATAGGGTCATTTGAAGAGGCAAAATTTGTAAATATTTAATTTATGGAATGAACCTTCCCACCATGCTGACCAAAGGTTTTGCCATTGAAAAAACAACAAGAAAACGACTTAATGTCCAACGTACATAGTAAGTATCCCCCATTAAGTTGATATAATTGAAAATAAGATTATGATGTATCCGAGAATAGATTAAAATATTGAGTCGGTCATTTAAATTAAGACAGTCATCATCTATTCTTCATTCATAAAAGGTTCTCAAAACATTTGATTTGAGGAGCTTTACAGCTTTACCATGATAATTTCACTAGAGGCACATTCCACCTTGCTTTAGTTTAGTAAGTAGTACGAAGATAGAGAATTAAAAAACACAGTCAGATGAAATCAGTCCTTATTTTTGCATTGCCATGCTTTAAAGGCACCATCGAGAAACTAAGAAAGATGATACAAAAGCTATATGGAATTTTGAATATATGGGAATACACTACAAACATATTCGATGATAGGAGGTTCTGGATTACCAATCGCATTGCAGTAGTTAGATCTAAATTTAATAAGAAGAATAACCTGTTCAACAGTGAGATCCAACTCCCTTGCAATCTGCACACATTTTTCAAGTGGAATCTTTTCAACCCCAGCATTTTCCAATCTTTTCAGAAGTTCGGTACGTTGATCAGCAGTCATGACCCACAATGATGCCCATGAACGCTTCAAAGACACCTATAATTTTGTTTGCAATATACAGTTATGCTCAAAAGCATATAGAACCAAATCAAGTGATTGTGCACAACTTGATAGAGACAATTGCAACATCCCACATAACATTATTAATACAGAAAGACATCAACCTGCCACATGTCTAAGATTTACCTGATTTAATTAATAAGGTATGGGTGAAGAATTCTGACCCTTCTCGGGTCAGGTCAAGACCTGTGTGAGAAGTAACCTGTTTTCTGTGTTGTTGGCTTATTTAAATAAAAAAAGGACAGGAATAAAAGAAGTTCTGGGGTGTGATTCAACACGCACCCTTCAAATTGCATGCGAACACTTTAATTTATACAGGTCAAATAATTCATTATCTGACATGTGTCAGCTTAGGTTAGGTCAGGTCATGTCAGATCCCTTTACAACTTACTACTAAAATTACATTGATGCAAACCATTCCTGACCCAACCCAATGAGAAGCCTACACAGACTATCCCTTTAATCTTGGTACCTCAGGAACAGCAGAAGCTGGAAATGCATGTGACACGCTGGTGTAGTTAGCCGTTGCATAACAATACTCAAGGGTCTGCCAATAAGCATCAACAGCTGCCTCCTTTGAGAGTATAAAATCATGCCGAATTATTGGACGGGAACCAGATCTGGCACGTTTTGAAGGAATAGTTTTCAGAAATGATTCCTCTATATGCGGCCTGAGCTCCAGTGCATGCTTAAGGACTGTTTCTGCTGGTGTGTCACCTACATCATCCTTGAAGTCACAGACTCTGACTAGGCGGATCAGCTAGAAAAAAAGTGGAAGTTAGTTGGTCAAGATAGGAGATGAAATAAAGAAATACAATCACAGTGTAGGACCAGAACCTTCAGACGAAGAAGAATGTCAATAATGCGAGAAAGTCGGGCAGTTGCGTTATAGTTCATCAAAGACTTGTAGTCTTTTAATGGTAGCTCAGAGAGCTTCAAGCCAAGCCTACATTTGGAAACCATGTTATCTATCTTTTTGGCAGATCCCACCACTTGTAGAAACAGCTCTAGCGGCATTTCTTTTATAGCCTTGTCCCTGTCAAACATCTGGCGGGAGGACCCCACATCGTCAGAACCAGATGCATCACCATGGCCTGGTATTCCAATAACATACCCCCATAAAAACTTGTGCAGAAGTTTTGCTCGGATCATTTTTGCTATCAGAAAACCATTAGAACGCATGGCCTGTATAAATACATTCTCCTCCTTGGGTCTTACTAAAAGATTCCTAGTAGGCATCACCACAGCATTAACAGAATTATCATTTTGCCTCATTTTTGCCAGTCCACTCCTGCGGTTGTTGACCTCAAATTTTCTAAATCTTTTGTGAACCTGATCAAGCAGCTCAGCAGATGAAGAATTGGCCGAGGGTTGAAGTATGACATCAGTCATACGGTTACGGTAACAGTTACTTACGCTAGGCATGCTCACTTTTATGCACTTGCACTTCCCTTCTAGCTGCAGTTTGTTCAAGGATCGCATCAGGGTTTTTTTGTCCATCGAGCTACTCTTCTCCTTATCAAGGCTTTGCAACCATTTATGCAGCTCAACTACCAGAAGGAATCCCTCTTCCTACAGAAAAAAAAAAAAATAACTATTAGGAATTACAAGTATTTTTTTTTTTTTTAAAAAGCATAAAAAGTATCATTCTCATCAATCTTTCTTTAATTAGAAACATTTTAATTTTAACAAACCGTCAGTTTTTGAAGAATCCTGTGTTCCCTCATGGCAATAGATGGGTTTGTTGGTGTGCACAGGTACCTCCAGTCCTTTTTTCGCTTAGCACCACTACTAGATGGTGGGATAGCTTCTCTTAATTCAATAGCTTGTTCCGCCCCACCACTAACAAGTTTAGCATCCTCTACATCATGTACCACAACTGCTAGAGAGTTGTCAGGATTGCTTCGAGGCAAGCCTGTCTGCTGAACTGAACTTGTTTTCTCAGTAGATGGAACCATTTCAGTTTTTCTGGATGTGCTTGCAGATTTGTGTAGCCCATAGTTTTTTTGGGTCCAAATCCGATACTGTTTAACCTTGTCAACTGTCTCACTTTCCCACACCATATTGAACCTTGTACGCAAGATGGCCATGGGGGTTTCTAATTTCTTTCCACGTAAGCCAAGACGACTAGCTATCTTGTTCACATAAAAAACATAAGTTATGAGGTATATTGACATAAATTCCATCCAAGTAAAATAACACAATAACTATAATACATGAAGAAAAGACATGAAACACATGCCTCAAAAACAAAAACAAAACATATAAAATAATTGTCTATGCCCCTCCCTTTTCCACACTTGAGAAGATCCCTGAAGCATCCCTCCATTATTTGTCTCCTTGGGGAATAAAAGGTGTACATGATAGTTCCCACTTTAAAGGCGAATACAAAATGTTGCTCTTTCTAGAGGGTGTAACATCAAAATTTGATGTTTCCACAAAATAAAATGAATAACATTTTTCCACTGCTGTATTACTTGGTAATGATACAGATTTAAATACCTTATTAATGGTTATTCCTTTGGACCCTTCTGACTCTATCAAGTCATAAATGCGTTGCTCTAAGGGAAGTTCCACAAATTGGTCAGTCACCTCACCTCTTTTCCCTTTTCCTTTGGAGCTACTCATGTCAAGTTTTGACTGGATTTCATCTTCATTGTATGGCCTCAATAGCCGCAAACACGAGACATCCTATAAAAGAATAACATTGCAAAAACCACAAATGAAATGAAATGCAACTTTTGTAAGCTGCACGGATATAGTAATTTTGTTAGATAGGATATGGTATTATCACCTTGCCGTCGACTTTGGCTCGAAACTCTTCCACCAGTGAGGCAGCTTTAAGCTTGTTCAAGATCTGCATTTCCAAATATTATTAGTAAATCCTGATGAGTGGTACAAGACAAATAAGCAAGTAAATACTCTTTCACAGATGAACTCACAGAAGTCCATTCTTTGTGTCCGCGTGTAAGCCTATAGCCAAAAGCTAACTTCACATCTGACACAACAAGTACCTATTAGCAAGGAAATAGCATCCGATCAGAACAAAAATGCAGCTGCACTTCATTCCTGATAATTGTAGAGATGCAAATTAAGAAATATAAAGAAAACTCCACTACATTACCCCACCCCCCCAACCCCCCTGCTTCAAAAAGAATAACAATGTTAGCACCATAATTTAGAAAATAATGATGACTGGGGTGGTGGTGACAGTAACAATAAATTGTTGACCTTTCCTTTGGCTTCTTCGAGTTTATCACAAATGGCCTTCATGGCTGGTCGGGGATCCCCAATGGACACTTCTTCATTGCCATTATCTCCTTCTTCCCCATTCCAATTGGGTTTAACAATCTCAATCCTCTGCTGAGAATTCAGGTTCAATCTCGTCCCATACCGAGATAGGTATAATGACTTTGTGCTTACTACAGAAGTTGGCTCTCCAGAGTATTCTACACACTCCCCTTGTTTTTTCTCCCTTACTAGAGTTGATTGCCGCATTATAAGCCTTTGTGACTCGAGGAATCGCACTACATAATGGAAATTGTTACCCTTTTTGCCAAGTTTGTCGCATAGGTCTCTTTGTGTGACCCCTTTATACCTAATGTAAAAGAAAAATCAATCAAAAGAATTACGGACATAATTTAAGATCTCTGTCATTACTAATTAAACTGTATATGTATGGTAATATGTTGCTGTTTGATATAACTTTTGGCAAATATTATTGTTCAACAATTAGGACCCCCAATCTAATGGAAAAATAAATCTTTACCATTATATAAAGCATGTAAGGACCTTTCCATTGTCAAGACAAAATATGGTCTTCCGATGGTTATTGTACAAAATATCCCTAAAATGCATGTTACCAAACTAATTTTTCAAATACAGACAGTGTTGATTGACCAGATTTAACCGGAGAATCTGTTTTCTCTCCAGTTATCCAGCCCCCCACTTCCCACCCCTTGCACCCCTTCCCTCCTATCTCACATGAATCTTTTTTTTTTATTTGGGCTTAATTAACAATTCATCAATTTATTTTGGAAGATTTTTTTTTTTTAAAAAGGCAATTATTTTGGAAAATATCTATTAGCTTTCTGATTTATGTCAATATGCAATTGACAAACTTGCATTTCCACAGTATTTGTATCAGACCAAAGTTGGAGGCTCCTTTTTTTGTTAATTTGTCGATAGATAAGTTGAATATCTGCAACATGATAGGTATTTAAATTCAAGAGTCAATAGCAATTTTTTTAAAACAGTTCGATCTTCTCTTTCCTCTATATTATGCAACGCCGTTACATTTATGAGGCTATCTCTATTCGTTATGCTGTTAAATCATTATATACACAAAAATGTATAAAAGAAAATGATAAAGATATAATAAAGAAAATGATAAAGATATAATAAAAAAATAAATGGTAAAGATATAATAAAATGATAAAGATATTGATTCTGTGCTATCATTATATACATTTATGAGGCTATCTCTTATTAACATATTGATTATGTGCTATCATAATCATTCAGTTTTCAAAGAAAATGATAAAGATATAATAAAAAAATAAATGGTCTGCTGCATTGCACGGGTATGATGCTTGTAAATAAAAAATAAAGAAAGATAAAATTCCAATGAAGTATGTACTAGACCTCAAATGTACGGTATCTGACATCTTAGGCTATCAATTCAGAGAAAATTACCTGGCGGCGCCAAGTTCCTCAAGTGTCGACATCTGCGTCTTAGAAATTTCACAGTGCTTGAGATCATAAAGCCCTAGAAAACTCTTTCTGGTACTATCATCAGCAAAAACCCTCAGCATATACCTGTCTGCCTCCTCAACTGCGTGTATGGAAGGGTCAGAAGGATCAACTGGAGATCCATTTAATTCAAACTTGAGCACAGGAAGAGCAAGAAGGCGGGCCCACAGAGCTTGTTTGACAGTGGAGCCCAGAGGCAGGCCTGTGAAAGATGCATGTTGGACAAGGGATGGCCATAGTTGTGGTAAAAGTATCCCTGCAGCAGCGCCTGCACAGATTTCTTCTAAAGCTACTGAGACGAGGGAATCCATGGTAGAGATTCTGGTACAAGGACGAAAAAAAGGAAATATTATAGTTTAACCCCAACACTAGCTCAACTTCAAAAATCGTATGACAGGGTCAGGGTGCAGATTAGATTTTCCCAGAAGAAATTAATTTAAAAAATTGCAAAAAATGTGTTTTAATTGGATGGGTTTTGGTATTACGTGAAGAAAAAAGGGGAGGCGGCTTCAGAATAGCCAGAGAAGACACAATAAATAAATAAATCTGACCTAGGATGAGAGGAGACGGAGGTGAAAACGGCGGCGGGGGCAACGGATGGAGGAGACGGAGGTTGAGAGGAGAGGAGAGGAGAGGTGGTTGGGGCAGGAAAGACGGGCGAGGAGAGGGGGCAGATTGCACGTAATCAAAAGGCTGATAGTGGGTGCGGACTTGTCGAAAGTCGTAGGTCGGAGATGGTAGTATTGTAGAACGTTCAGGCAAAGCAAATGGTGGCAAAGGATTGGAGGGGAGAGGGAAAGAGAGAGACGGGAGATGGAGAGGCAAATTTTTTTTCTTTTGGGAAGATGAAGAAGGCTGATACTGGGAAGTCGATGAATCGACAGACGAAACGAAGAGGCAAAACCGACACCGGAGTCCGGAGGGAAGAGAAGCCAAGGAAAGCCGATCTTTTCTTTTCTTTTTGGAAGAGAAGGAAACAAATTTTGGAGAAAAGGAAAGTAAAAAAAATTAGGAGAAGAACGGTGACGTAACAATATTTCCAAAATTAATCTGTAAGATAGATTTGTACTATCTTGTGTGTTTTTATTTCTATCTCTTGTCTTTCTTGTAATTGGTGGGGGAAAAAATGAACTCCCATCTTTGTTTTCTTTTCAACTTATGATCGGCAAAGCAAAAAAAATTAATTAAACTCAGTGAAAAATGAGAAAGAGTATGCAAAATCTTACTAAGTACTAACAATAATTTCTCATTTTTCATTAATCAAGCACTTCTTTACTATAATTTTTTAATAATATGTTTTTATAGTGACAAAAATACCTCACTAAGTACTAACAATAATGATCCCCTTCTCATTGTTCATTAATCAAGCACTTCTTTACTAGAGCAAAATCAAGCCTTTCTTATTTCATTTGCTAGAGCTACTATTTTTAAGGATCTAATCTTAGTCCTCATTTGTTCTATTTATTAAATTTATTAAATTATGATTAAGCTAAAATAGTTTAAAATACATATATAAAAATATTAATATAATTTCAAATAGCATTTCAACATTACAATAATAATTGATCAAACACAAAACTAAAAATAATTAAACAAAACAGAATTTTAATTGAATAAAACATGAGATGATTTTTGTTCCTATTCTAACGTCAAACATAATCATTCTAATATTCTAATAACTTTCTCATGCATTTTGCTGAACACCTATATTCTAAAATTTCTCATAGGTTAAATAATTTTTGTCTTGACCAATTGAAATTTCTATTTCCATATTAAAATTCTCATTCTCACAAAATTTCCATGTTGCCGAACAGATTGTTGGGTTTGTACAAATAATAGGTGATTTTTCATTGTTCGGATTAATTGTATGGTTTGCAGAAGATATGCATCGTTGATTTTTGTATGATCTACAAACTTTATATTACTGATTTCTATCAATCCATTCTATTTAATTTAAAACAAAATTGATCTAAATTATCCGATGTAAAACGGATGGTATAAATCTATCAGAAATCATAAATTATATCTACACTGCACTGCTAGAGAAGAGCCGAATTCTCCAAGCTATAATTTTTTTTTTCATGAATGATCGGACCCACAAAAAAATTATATAAATGATCTTTGATCTTATTGTTACTACTGATCTAACAACGGCAAAAAAAAATAATAAAAGGGTTTCTTTGCAGAATTTCTACAGTGTATGTCTATTTAAATGACATATACTTTGCCTACGGGCCTTTGTCTAAAAAAATGACATATGCTTTCAAGGGCACAGATATTATTCTTGGTCAGTAAAAAAGCATTTTCATAAAATGTTTCAGCGATTTTTAATTTTTTAGCATTTTAAGAAATAGCATGTAATTGATGAAATCTCGAATCTTAGCATGAACCCTACCTATGCTAACATTTTTCTCACGGGATAAACACTAGCGCATGAAGGGCCTGTTCGGTGGAGGGGTAGGCAGAGGAATGGGCACAGGAAAAAAGAAAAATTGAACTGACTTTTACTGTTTATGTGGGAGGAATTCAGTAAGACTCAATTTTTTTTCCCACGGCGCGGGTTCGCAGCCAAACAGGCCTGAAGTGTTTCTCTCAAAAATGCTAATGTCCCATTGTTTCTCATTCCAGAAAAATGCTAGCTCATGTAGCATTTGTCTGCCTGACATTTTTTTTTTGTAATTACTTGTTGATTTTTTTTTGTAAGAAAATAATAATATAAATCTGAAGTGATGTGGTAAATCAAAATTAAATATTATGAAGTAATAGGAAGTAATAGGAAGTAAAATGTTAAAACAAAAAGGAAATATAAAAAAAAATAGATCACTTGTAAATTTGTTGACAACAAATTTAGTTGAATAAAAATAAATTAATTTGCAGATCGAAGAATCTAATAAAGAATACAAATGAAAATTTGGACTTTAGGAGCATAATTAATTATTTTTTCTTAATATGACTCCATTCTAAAAAGCCTACAGAGAGATAAACAATTGTTATTGGGCATAGCCTGTAATTATTGTTTTCGCACCCAAAAAAGATTGTCTGAAGTCCGGAGAATTGATTTAAAGTTTCTATTTTTGACAATTATGTATTTTCTTTTCTTTGAAACCAAAACAACTTTTTGAAAGGAATTTAAAATAAAGCTAATTTTTTTTAAGAAAATGTTGAAAATATAAAAATGTTTCATTCCATAAAACACATATACTTTATAATAAAATGCTCTTTAAATATTTTATTTTTTAAGAAAAACAGACTTCTTTCTTTTTTGAAGTGAGACGTTAAAAAACGCAGATAATATTTGCACTTTTTTAGATATTCTCTTTTCACAGTAATATTAAAAAAATATATATATTTTGAAGGAGGAAACAATATTTTCATCCTTTTTAAACTATTCGCAAATAATATTTGGTGCTGTCTACTAGAACTAGACTACTAGTCCAATGCCTTCCCTAATAATTCGATGATCACGGGGATTTTGTCCGAATCTCAACAACATGCAGAATCCGTATTGTGCCTGATGGTGCCATAGATAAATTCAGACCGTCCGTTCTTTTAACTCTGGCACGAAATGCACAATCTTAAAACGAACCCCTCCCTATATCTAAAATTCTAAATTCTTTTAGTTCGATTGAGATTAAATCAGGGCCGTTCTTTCTCAATTGCAAGTTGCAACCTCAACTACAAGGGGTCCGGATCCCCTAAAGTATCCCAATTTTTGGGTTTTAAATCGGGACCGTCCAATTCGAATTCATTGCTCTGAATTCGAATTCGTTATTGGGATATATGCGCTTCAAATTCAGATGAATTGTTTCGGATTTGAATCGGATGGTCCCGATTTAAAACCCAAAAATTAGGTTACTTCACTGGATCTGAATTCCAGGTACAAGTGGGTCTGGATCCTCTAAAGTAATCCAACTTTTGGGTTTTGGATCGAGACTGTCTGATTCGAATTCGAGCGCAAGATCGTCTCGGAATTCGAATTCGTCCCTCAGGATGTGTGTGCTCCACTTCCAGAATGAATTATCTCGAATTCGAGTCGGACAGTCCCGATCTAAAATCCAATTTTTAGGTTACTTCACAGAATTGAATTGCAGGCCCAAAATTTTTATTAACAAGAAAATAAATAAAAAAATATCGACAACAAAGAAGGATTTTGGAGAAATTTGATATCTATGAAAAACGTGATATTTCAAAACGTCTAGAGGACGTTATAGACCACAACGTCATGATTAACAAAATTTGATTAGCGAAACAGCGTTTAAAAAAAAAACTTCTGGCCGTTATCAAAAACAACGTCCATGAGTGCTTTTGGTAACTTTCGGACTTCAAGCCATTTAGCCAACTTTCGAACTTCAGACTCGGATCTCTGGCGCATCTCTGGCCGTGATACTCTACAACGTCCAGAGTTTAATTTCATTCATGCACTAATCTAATTTTTAAGCTGGTCGCGATTGTCTATAACGTTCTCTGGACGTTTTGAAATATCACATTTTTCTTATATGTCAAATTATTAAGTTATTTCTTTAATTGATTCCTATTAATAAAAATTTCAGATTGCAGGTACAAAGGGGATACGGACTAGAGGTGTCAATGGGTACAGACGTACGGTACGGATCGGGTGAAGACATTTTCATACCCATACCCATTAAAATTAACCTTACCCATACCCCACCCTTACCCATTAAGAATTAATATTATTCTATCCTACTCTTACCTGTTAATATTATCGGATAACGAAACGGTAACGGGTGAATAACATATAATATTAATATAATAATTACTTTTATAATATTTTATAAATAAAAAATACTTTTATAATATTTTAATACCAATTACTTTTATAATTTTACAAATTATATTTTACTCATTATATAAGATAACTATTTAAATTATTTTTCACTCATAATTTTTTATTACAAAATTTGAAATTTAAAAATAATTTAATTTTTTTTTATCAATATCTATACTCAATAAGTTAATGAAAAAAATTTATCCATATCCGTTTTCTCATACGGATCAGATAAACAGCCATTGACACCCCCTAATAAGGACCCAACGACGCAACCCGTCGGCCCTTTGGCTGGAACTGGAAGAACTCCAGGAAGGTAGCAGCAACGCAACATCAAGCAGGTGCTTGACGAAATACCGATTTCACATCATCCCCTCATCCTGTACTCCATACTAAAACGATGTTCGCCAACTACCCCAAAGCACGACGATTTCTAAGGTGAGATTTAATGAAACCAATCAGCTCCTAGAAGTGAAAAACTTTTTCTAGGTTTTTGGTCCGATGAAATCCTGGTTGAAATCCTATTGCGGTTACTCTCCTCTCGAATTGGTTATCTATTTTGCCATTTTGGGTTGCCTCATTTTTGTGCTTGCTTTACTGGAAATTAAGGATGGTCTCTGTAAATTTGTATTGTAGTTCTGTACAAGATGATTGAATAACTTGTAAATCTCTTTACCAGTAAGGCATTATTGGACCTTTGGAAATAACTAGTAGGTTGAATAATAATTAGTTTTATTCATTGTTTGATTTTATATTACTAATTTGAGTCTTGAATTAGTGCTTGTAGAACTGTTCATACATTTTTATTGAGATCTGTGTTCGTACATATTTAAACTGGTATGTAAAATCAAGATGATTTGTTCAGAAAGGGCAATCTGGTTTTCAATTTACCAGAATTGAGCCGGTCTTTAATTCTACAACTCTGTTTGCTAATATGAAATTACAGTGCTATCACACGGGATATGTGTAGATCTGAAGCAGGATAATTTTTTTCTTAGAGCATTGCACCATTTTCAAACATTTTTTTCTTTTTTTTTCCTCTCCTTTTTTGTTAAAAAAATTGTGCTCTTGAAGTTTGTAGATTATAGATGGGTATTAGTTTGTTAAAAAAAGAAACTGTTTTGTATAACACAGCACTGCCTAACAAGTAACAAAAGCAGTGACAAATTAACAACCCATGAAGCCATATATATACTACAGATAGGTACAAACCATACGCCTTGAATATCAATGAAATAGGAAGCATCGATATCTGATCTTTGAAATAACTGCCAGATTAGAAATAAAAATGGTAACATGTACTTGTCTCCAAGCTACATCTTGATTTTTCTATTGGGCAAGAGTAGTCACTTCAACCAATTTGAAATACTGGTACTGTACATGCAGGTTCTAGTTGAAGCTAGCTGGTTCAAAGCATCACTTCAAATTTCCTGAGTAATCTATCTGATTTAGTAGAACATATTTCAAGTTGGTTCTAGTTAGTACCAGTAACATGTGGGGGGGGGGGGGGGGGGGTCCATTTTGAGATTTGTTCTAGTTGAACATATTTCAAGTCGGTTCTAGTTAGCACTCAGATCTCATTATGTTTTTATTTCTGATCAATTTTCTTGTTTTTATTTCTGATCAACTTTCTTGTTTTTATTTCTGATCAATTTATAAGTTTATTTGTAAATGTATAAAGTCATGAAATTGCCTGATCCTTTGCTGGTTTAGTATCATATATCAATTTGTCTAACATTATAAATCTTGAACCATTATCATAGTTTTGCCACCAAAATATATATATAGCACTTTCTTAAGGTGAAAAGTCACTTGAAAAAATTAAATTTTGTGCTGTCTGTTTTTAGATGGAATTGATTAACATTATGAATGTTCTTTTCTTAATATGACGAAGTTGCATTTAATTTTTGTAATATATTTGGGCCGCAAATTTTAAATATAAACAAAATTGTATTTTTGTATTTTACCCCTTTTTACTATGTTTTGATTTGTACAAATTAATGCTGTTGATATGTTGGTTGTTGTCCATATGTGGTCCATACAAAGGCCCATTTGTTGTCCATACAAAAGCCCTGTTGATTGAAATGGACATTTTCCGAACGGGCAATCAATGATCATGGACAATTTCTGAATATAATTGGACGAACTGATTATGGACAAAAGCTCTTCAAATTTGGACCGATCATGGACTGGACACTTCATATTAAAATTTTGAACAAAGCCGATCATGAACCGAAACCTGCTCATTAGCAGCCCTACTTCTAGGTTTCATCTAATACCGTTTTAATTTGTACTTTTTCAGGAAAATTGGGATGGGAAAAGAGGATGTGTACTTCTGGAAGCAGATGGGAAAGGCTGTGCTGTGCACATACACTCTGCTTGGCGCTGCTTGGCTCTGGAACGAAACCTCCCCTCTCGGCTGGTGGACCCTCAAGCCTCGACCCAAGGTAATTTAATTTCATCTTTTTTTCATTGTGCAAGCTGTTACATACCCGCTGTAGCAATTTTGAACGAATTTGGATTGAGGAAAGAAATGGAATGGATGTGGAGAATTTGGATGATTTGCAGTGGAGATGGAATGGTGAAACTTTTCCTCAAAAAAAAAAAAAAAGAATGGTGAAACTAGAAGGGATAACTTTCATTCATAAACCAATTGGTTTTGTAAGTTGCCAATTTATAGGCAATATTGCTCAGTAAGAATTACAAAGAATTATTATTAGATTTCTCAAATTAATTACGAGTGACACCTAAATTACACGTTGGATGCCGTCGTGTAGAAGGCTGATATGCCTTAACAGTTTGTAACCAAATAAGTTTTCTTCATCTCCAGTTTCTCAGACCCTCTCCTCTGTATCTTCATTTCTGATTGGACGGGCCCCATGTTCCAGTGGCTATTCACAAATTATTGAAATTGCAATTGGATCGTGACACAAGCAGTTAATTTCCTTTTATTTTACGTGATCGTCAATTTTTGGGTGTTTCGCGGGGATTAATTGAGTCAAGCTTGAGAAACTAGGTTTTCTGTAATTTTTCTGTCTAATAAAATCAAAGAACAGAGTTGCACAGATCAATGTTCTCTGGAAATCTTAGCCAGTATTTAGAAGAGAGACTTGATTTATTAATTTGTTCACTTTTACTGTCAATGGCCTTGGTTAAATAATTTGCTTGGATGCATTATTGAAATCTGTCCTATCTAATTAATTGTTAACAGGGGTGTTTTTGTTGTATGGTACTAAAGGACAAAAAATTAATTAGCATAACTCTAATTTCAACACAAGCATCTACACAACTGTGACAGGAACAAAACCATTTGTCTACTCTAAGATAGGATACTTCATGATATGATTGCAAATAAGGATAATGAATTGGTTTGAGTACCTAAAAATAATAATTATGCAATCCATAAGTCTCTCCAAAAAGATCCCTACAATTTCCTTTCCACTAAAGTATATTATTATAAAGATGGGTTGAAAAGAGGCCCCTTTTCCAGTGTTTGCAAATATACCCCATTTTGTTAAAGAATTGGAAATAGGTATCTAACAATAGCTACTTTGACACCACTTTTGTTCTTTAACTATTTGATTATGAGAAAGTCCATAATAAATAGTGAAATGTTTTTCTTAAAATCAACTGTCTGATGTACTAACATATTATCAATGTAATAAATTTTGAAATGCATTTTTAGAGGGGGATCCAATGCCCATGGTCATTGGTGCCAAACGGGTGACAAATTTTAAGTATAGATAACATATAATTTTAAATGTGGTTTTATTCTGTAACTCATGAAGTACAAATAATGCCAGGGACCTTTTATTTTCTAAAAGTTCCTAACAATGTGCTGGGTCTGCAAATGCTAAGAAAGGATTTTACTGATACTGAAAAGTATGTGCATCTTTGTAAAACAAATGTAAAGTAGGTTTCTTTTTGCAAATATCTTTCTATTTTAGCTCTTAACTTGAGAAAATTAACATATCGTTCGTTTTTTTGACAGGAAGAGAAGGAGATGGCTCACCTATACGAGAGGAGAAATTTCCCATACCCGGGCGATAAAGAGGCTATTGAAGAGTTCGTAAAAAGTGGAGGCACTCTTGGCACGACTATTGGTCCCAAGGGCTTTGTAGAATCCAATATGGATTCTGATAACATGCAGAAGCAGCTTCAGAACAAAAAATTTGAGCAAGAAGCACATAAACTCTGGTTTCGCATGAGAAATGAAGTCATTCAAGAACTCCAGGAGAAGGGGTTTGATGTTGAGTGAAACCAGTTTCTTTTGTCATTTTCAGTTTGTCCCCTGAACTCTCTTTTTGTTAGTTTTTTGGATGTGCTGTTTTGGTTCTGATTTGGAAAGGATTTAAGATCTGGGTGTTTTTTGTAAATCTGCCAAGTTAAGGTGGGGACTTGTAAAATAACTCTTACTTAAGCATGGTGACTTTTTTTTTTTTTTTTTTTTTTGTGTTTTCAAAAAGTAACTCAAGTGCACAAGATGTTTGGTGTGTGATAGACCAAAAAATGATGTTCCTACGCGTATGTGTTTTGTTATTATGATGCACTTGTCACAAAATAAAAAAGACTGGTATCGGTTCATACCAGTCTTGTACGTAACTTGGTACTGATATGAAAATAGGTACGCGTAACGAAATGGTACTGGTACATTGATGAGAATAGGTTCTAGTGTAGCTTTTAGTGATTCAGCATTGTTTTTTTTGTTTTCCTTTTTTGGAATTGTATGTGGTTTGTTTCATTAATAAAACAGCTAGCTGTGCCACTTTAAAAAATAATAATAAATAAAAAAAAATTCTTGGTATGATTTATGGCAGTGTTCCCTTTCAAATATGTATTTGTTCATAGAATTCATTGGTTTTGGGTCTCAGTAATTGGTAAACAGATTTGGTTGTTTTTTGTTCCTATGCAAAGCGTAGATTGATCTGTACTTTGAATCAATATATCTGTTTAAAAAGTCCAAATAGTTGATATGAACTTTTCAACATGATCTCCATATGAAAATGTAATTGCAAATCAAATTTTACATTTTTTTGCTATCTTTTTTAGATGGATAGAAAATCACTTGACCTAAAAATTCTAGATCATTCAAAAGTAGTGATTTTCTACTTATTAAAAATAGTAAAAAAATTCTAAAAGAACGTAAAATTGAGTTAACAGAGTATATTTTCATATAAAGATTATGTTGAACGGTCCAAATTGACTATTTAAAATTTGAAAAATAAAATAAAATATTGATTCATAGTAACGTCAATAACTAGTGCAACTGCTAAACAGTACTTGCTTTGCTCAAAAGCCAACATTGATGAAGAAAACCAAGCTAGAAGGCAAAAGAAATATATCTGTTTAATATTTTAGTAATAAAATTGCATATTATGATTGATGCAGATCATCATTTAGTGGACATCCACCTCACAAATGAAATCATACATATCGTCTCTAGCTTTTATGCAGGGGTCTACGGAAGCATGCATGAACATGGTCTAACCGAGTAAAATTCAATTGAATTGGTTCGTGTTTGTGTTTTGTTTTCTTTGAGTACATTGTGATAAGGTCCTCGACCTCAAGCTGCTGGAATCTGGATAGTAATTGACTTGCGTGTAGAGACCATCGTCAACGATTTAACCACTTATTTTATTTTCTTCCTTTTTAAAAATTTTAAATCTAACCAAAGTTTCACTCTTTTTCGCACAATTTACCGTGCTTCTGGAAGCCAAACCAAAATAGAATAGCTAAATTAATAATAGAAAAGGAAACACTGTTTAACTGATTTAGAGCTCCCCACCACTAAACCATCACATATATATGAATATGATAATATGAGCCTACCCCATTCACTCTGCTTAGGCCATCAGTCCATCATTCTTTCCCATCCCGAGGCAAAGAAAATTAATCAGACACTTTTCCTTGTTGTGAAAATCAAATTCAGTAAGTGTTCAATTTCTTTTTATTAATTCCATGTATCACCTTCTTTCTCACTATATCTAGTGGTCTGCTTATTTATTTAAATAGGAATAGAACCACCCTCTGTTTCTCTGTGCTTGTCTCGCACGGGTTTTGCTTCTTTGCGTTGCGTTCAGACATGGGAGAAAACGGTGCATCAGTGTACTCCCAATACCTAAGTTACCCCTCAATGGATGTTGTGTTCAGACATGGGAGAAACCGCCTTGCTGTGCCGAGACAACATCCATTGAGGTTGAGGGATAACTTAGGTATTGGGAGTACACTGATGCACCGTTTTCTCCCATGTCTGAACGCAACGCAAAGAAGCAAAACCCAAGCGAGACAAGCACAGAGAAACAGAGGGTTGTTCTATTCCTATTTAAATAAGCAGACTACTAGAAATAGTGAGAAAGAAGGTGATGCATGGAATTAATAAAAAAAAAAAAAAAAAAAAACACTTACTTAATTTGATTTCAAAACAAGGAAAAGTGTCCAATTAAGTGCTGATGGACTGATGGGTTAAGCAGAGAAGAAATGGAACTTCGAGTTGACCAGCGAGTCACAGGAGCAGCCCGGCCTGGCAAACACTAACAAGTAACAACTGACGAGAATGATCTTGTAGCCCTCTACGGTCTTCTCACACAGATGCAGAGAAGGATGGTGCCCCGGCCGGTTGCCAGACCTCCTGGACTCAGGACTGGAATTAAGTCATGGATGTTCCTCCTGATCAGGCGAGGAAGGGAGGGAAGGACTAGTATCCTCTTGGACAGTAGGATCCATAACTTTACGGTTCAAATTAATTCAATTCAGTATTATTTGGTGATTTGAGATTCAGATCAACTATTTGGTCTTCAAGTACATTACAATATGGACATCTTGTTGAGCTATTCAGATCGACTATTTGATCTTTAAAAACAAAAATATAAGCGTAAAGTAAAACAAAATCCTTACTTTGCAACTCATCATATAGCTTCTCTCTCTATAAAGAGAGAGTGTGTCCGACTAATATCATAACATTATTATTATTTTGTGTCTTGGGTAACCAGGTGCTAATTCTATCAGGAATGGTTCTCTTCCCAACCAGGTGGAGAGGTATAATTTTGGGTGATTAAAGATGTATTATTAAATCATAGCTCGCAATAACTGGTCGTAATTTTATCTTCATGCCCAGCATTGATGAATCAAAAGAAGGTAGGATGCTTCATTATTTCAGGATTATAAATTATTAAATTTTTAGTTACGTATATTAAAATTGATTGATTTTTTTTTTTCAAATATTTATATGGTTTAGTTCCTCTCATATAATGTAAATAGAGGAGGGTTCAAATGCACAAACAAAATATTTATATGGTTTAGTTCCTCTCATATAATGAATTTTTTTTTTGAAGTATTATTGTCAATGTGATCATCTTCGATGTAGTCCAACATTTATGAAAATGAACAAACAAAATATGAAAAATAGATTATAATTGCTCAAATTGATAACATATCATAAAATAATAAAATTAGAAATGTTAAATTAATATGGTTCATATCTTATTTTCCGCATAAATACAACAATATAAGTGTTTGTTCACAAAACTACTAAGCATAACTATCACTTAGAAAGTAAATGCATTATAACTCTAGAGTAAAAATTAACTGGCATCTTCCAAACCGGGTCAAGACTCAGAATTTAAATTAATTTTCAAATCAGCCCCTCTCACATCAAAAACCTATGCCAGTAAGCAATGAAGGAACTGGTACCACTCCAATTCAAAAATTATTAAATTTAACTTATAAGTTTCACTGCACAATACTTCTCGTCTTGTGTTGGCCGTGGGGTTGGAAAATTTAACACAAAGCACAATACGATTTAATATCAAATTTTCTCCACAAGCAAGACAGATCATTAAATGATTCAAATATTTAGAGGAGAAATAATCTGTAAAGAAACAAAATTGGAAAATATATAATTAAATTATTCAAATAAATATTTTCTCTACAAATATATTCTTGATAGAAATTATTTAACGATGAAAATTTCTCTACACGAAAGTTTTAGATATTCTTCATTTTCTCTCCAGATCGGAAAGATGTAATTGTTTCCATCAGCACAAATCTGCTCTTCATCTATTCGCAAAGATACAATAGCCCTAATAAATATTATTTCTCCTCTTGACACAATGAATATAGCATATCAGAAAAAATAATTTTCTCTATAGATTCAGAAAGATTGAATAATTTTTATTTTTATTGTCGAAAATATAGAGGAAGAGAAGAAATGAAACAGAGAAAATTAAGAAATAAGAAAATAATTTAATTACAGGAATAAGAAATAGCTTAAGGAGAAATAAGAAAACATATCGCTAGGAATTCATTCAATTTTAATTGTGACAAACTATATAGCAGTATATGTAGCGAGTATGTTTTTAACTAAATTTAGACTTTTACACATAAAACAAATATATTTAATTAAAAGAGAATAGATTGTGTGATTGGAGGACTGATATTAAATTAAAAAATTCATCTTTCAATCTCAGCTGTTGACGAATCAGGACAACTACATGCATAATATTAGAATAGAAATAATGAGATATACTTAAGAAAAAGCCCAAACCTCAATAGTCAATGTCCAACATACACTTTCAAATTTGGACCTTGCTGATTTTTTTAGGGTTGTTTGTTTATCTTTCTGCTGATCTGTTGTTTTAGCCATTGAGCATTTGATTTTCTGAGTTATATCTAATTGATTTTACCAGAGGCGGTATCCTAAACCAAATAAATTCTCAAAATATACTTCTTTTCTCATACTTTTCAGAAAAAAAATATATAAAAATATACTTGTGTTTAAAATAGCACGTTACACTGCTATTTGGGTTACATAGACAAATAATTGTCTTGCAATTTTAAGTGTTGCCCAGAATTGGAGGCTTGCTTATTTTAAAAAAATGAAATATTTTTTCTTGATGCTTGATACAATATTTAAATAGTATTTATTTTTTGGGGGGTGCTATTTCTTTTAATTTCTTTTGTTTTTTTTTCTTTCCAGAAATTTTAAAATTCCATTCTTAAAATCAAACAAACAAAAAATAAGGAAACAAAGAAATAGAAACCATAAATTGTTTTAACCTTACAGCTTTTATATATAGCAGAAAATAAAAATAAATAAGGATACTACTAAGTGCTATCTATAATTTGTTTGAACGTTTCCCCTCAATTTGTTGTTGACAACAATTAAAGGCTATCTAAATAATAAATTAAAGAGCAAAAATAGCAAATAAGATATAACAGTAGTAGTTATAATTATAAGTTTAAAAAAAGATACAGAACTGCTAATCTTATCTCTTATTTTCTCCTACATAAAGCCCCCCTCTCTACCCAGCAGAAAGCAAAATTCACAACAAAAGAATCGACAAGTTGAGAAAAAATGAAGGCAATTAAAAGTAATCTCCTCCTCCTGTTAGTGTTGATTTCTCTCAGTTGCATTGCGCAATGCACCGATGTCAGTCATGATGGGCGGGCCCTGATCATCAATGGCGAGCGCCGTATACTTATTTCAGGCTCTATTCATTATCCTCGTAGCACTCCTGAGGTAAACATGCACTTAATTATCATACATTAACCTATAATTAAATCAGTGTTTTTTCTTCTAGTTTCTTAAAGTTCATCGCATATATATATAATATGTTTTTTTGTCGAACAAACAGATGTGGCCTGATCTGATTAAAAAGGCGAAAGAAGGTGGTCTGGATACCATTGAGACCTATGTCTTCTGGAACGGACATGAGCCCCGCAGACGTGAGGTCAGTATTCATATTTCTTTTTCTCCTCTATAATATCAAATTCCATGTTTTTATGTATAAGATGTATTTTTCTGTTTTTTTTTCCAGTATAACTTTGAAGGAAACTACGACTTGATCAGATTCATCAAAGAAATTCAATATGCGGGTCTTAACAGCATCCTCCGCATTGGCCCGTATGCTTGTGCAGAGTGGAACTATGGGTACTTGTTTAGAAATTTGTCAAAATAACAAAGATTGTGATATTGATGAAAATAATTTATAATATGTAATATTGTTTCTCTTTTGCAGAGGAATCCCTGCCTGGTTAAGAAAGTATCCAGGGATGCAATTCAGGACTAACAACCAGCAATTTAAGGTTAGAAATTTTATTTAAGATTATTATCATGGATTTCATAATGTTATGCTCTAATATTATATTATCAAAATATCTAAATCCCACAAATAATTTATCTATATAATAGGATGAGATGGCAAACTTCACCAAGCTTATAGTAGACATGGTTGCCAAGGAAAATCTTTTGGCACCACAAGGAGGCCCTATCATCCTCCTCCAGGTATAACATGTTTGGATCATATATTCAAAAGAAATTTAATTGCGAAAAAGATATTAATATTGTAAACTTTCTTTGATTTTTTCTACTAGATTGAGAATGAATACGGTAACATAATGGGTCCGTACGGCGATGCCGGAAAAGAGTATATCAAATGGGCAGCAAAATTTGCTGTCTCTCTCAATGCCAGTGTACCATGGATCATGTGCCAGCAAGGCGATGCACCTCAACCCATGGTCAGATAAAAATAAAATTAATAAAATTCACCTATTAAATTATATATATTTTTTGTTACCTTTTATCTACATTAGTTAATATTTCATGACAACTTCATTTGGAAAAAGAGAAAATTGATTTTTATTTTCTTTGAACTTCCTCTCATTGAGTAGATCAACACTTGCAATGGATTCTACTGTGACGACTTCACGCCAAACAACCCCAGCAGTCCAAAGATTTGGACTGAAAACTGGACTGGCTGGTTAGTACTTGCTCTGTTTTACTTTTTTATATTCTGAATATAAGTTTTTTTGCCACCTAAATCTTAATATTAGAAACAACACAATCCAGGTTCAAAGCTTGGGACAAGGCCGATCCGCATAGACCTGCTGAAGATGTTGCCTACGCTGTCGCCCGTTTCTTCCAGAGAAAAGGAACAGCACAGAACTACTACATGGTTATAATTTCATAACAATTTATGTCATATAAATTTTCTTTTCAAAATTCATACATATATTACTCAACTTTTTATAAAAATTGTGTAAACTTTTTAGTACCATGGAGGCACCAACTTTGGGCGCACGACAGGAGGCCCTTACATCACCACATCCTATGATTACGATGCTCCTCTAGATGAATATGGTGCTAATATAGCTTTAAACACTTCAAATTCAAATTTACATTGGAAACTTGGTCATTTTGTTGATCCTTTGTTTCTTGTTGCTACACCAATTAGGAAACCTAAGGCAACCCAAGTGGGGCCACTTGAAGGACCTTCATGCTGTTCTAAAAGAGATGGAGAAGGCCCTTGTATACGGCAACTACTCCAACGAAGATCATGGCAATGGAATCGAGGTATAATTAATTACTATAGCAACTAACAAAACCAAGGAGCCTTAAGGATGCTTTGTTGAACACAATCTAAAGATTTCAAATCCTAAAGATCGAAAAGACAACCTTATTTCAAAATACTAATATTGGTTATCAATTGTCTCAGGTCACAAAGTACAAACTAAATACAACAACAGCATGTTTCATAAGCAACAAAGATACAACCAAAGATGCAACTGTGGACTTGAATGGAGAAAAGTATTTTGTTCCGGCATGGTCCGTTACTCTTCTCCCTGATTGCAAAACCGAGATCTACAACACAGCTAAGGTATGTCATTCTTCTTATTATGATTGCATACATAGACAATAGTACTATATTATAAGTAAGAATAAAAATTATAATCAACTATTGTATGTAGATTAAGGCACAAACCAATGTAATGGTGAAGAAGGCAAACAAAGCAGAGGATCAGCCGTCAGCACTACAATGGTTGTGGCGTGTTGAGCCCTTAAAAAAGCAGCTTGAAGACAAGAAATTCTCTTTCCAATCAAACCAACTATTGGAACAGATCACCACCACCTTTGATGAAAGTGACTACTTGTGGTACATGACCAGGTAACAAAATTTATCTTCACATATATACAAGAGTTGCAATCTCTTACTAATATGGTGTTTGATGTAGAATTGTTATTTCACTTTGTTTAATTATTGCAGTTTTCATCAACCACACAAGAAGCAATATAAGCTTTCTATAAATACGACCGGACATGTTCTTTATGTCTTCCTAAACAATAAGCTTGTCGGTAAGCATGACCCCCCTTAATCTCTTATCCAAATAAGTCATGATTTTGATCAAGTAGTTACTAATCTATTCATGGATAAATATAGGAAAACAATATGCTCCAAATGGTGGGTTTGAATTCAAGTTTGAGAGGAATGTAACAGTTCGACACGGGAAGAACAACCTTGCTCTGATTAGCGCGACTGTTGGTCTAAAGGTTGGATCATTTTTTAATTACTATAGTATTAGTCACCATTTGGTTACATTTTTTTTTTTAATCAAATCATTAATTTCCAAATATTCTGCAGAATTATGGATCCTTTTATGAGCAAATGCCAGCTGGCATTGCTGGGCCAGTCAAGTTGATCGACGGAAACGACACAATCGACCTATCAAACACTACCTGGAATTACCAGGTTCCTACAAATTATAAACCTTTATTCTTGCTTAATTACCATAAAATGGCTAGTTTTCACTACAACGCACTTTACACGGATAAAAAGTTAATTTAGTATATTTTATTTTTTTTGCATTTATTTACTCAGGTTGGATTGGTTGGTGAGAAGAAGAAATTCCATCTTGACAAGAAATCCTCTAAATGGAAAAGTGTCATGCTCCCTACCAATAGACCCTTCACTTGGTACAAGGTAACTCTAAACATCCAAAACAAAATTCAAGCATCTATTCGGACCAATAGTGAAAATTAATTGTTCTTATTCAACCTCCTATTTGAAGACCACATTTGAAGCACCGCCCGGGACAGATCCGGTGGTGATCGACACATTTGGTCTGGGAAAGGGTGAGGCTTGGGTCAATGGAAACAGCCTTGGTCGCTACTGGCCCGCATACAATGATACTGCACAAGGTCCCTGCGGACACTGTGACTATAGAGGCAAATTCACTGAGAACAAACCATGTAGGACCGGATGCGGTGAACCTGCTCAGAGATGGTACGCTGTGCTGCTCCACATTTAATTATTTTCCCTACTCTGTTTTTGTGATGCATCTTCGTAAACAGCCGATAGAAAATTCTCATGTTTATTCCAATTGTATTTGTTAGGTACCACATCCCACGCTCATTCCTCAAGTCCGGTGAGACAAACACACTGATGCTTTTTGAGGAGGCAGGTGGCAGTCCAGGGCTGGTCGAGTTCCGAACTGTGACAGTCGGTACTATTTGTGCAACTGCTTATAAAGGTCAAACCCTAACCCTATCGTGCCCATCCGGCGGTTCAATCTCAAAGATTGACTTCGCTAGCTATGGTGAAGTAAAGGGTAAATGCGGTGCATTTGAGAAGGGTACCTGCGAGTCTCAAGATGCCTTCGATGTAGTCTCAAAGGTACTCGCTCAGAAGATTAGTCAACTTTCTCATCATAATCAACATGATGATTGCATTTAACAATTTCTCTAATTTATTTTGTTTACAGGCTTGTATAGGGCAGGGATCATGCTCCATCTCTGTTTCAAAGGAGACTCTGGGTGAAAACAACTGTGGTGGCTCTGTTCCCTTTAAACTGGCTATTCAAGCAGTGTGCTAGAAAGATAAGGCCTTTAGAGCTATTTTTATTTACTATGTTTTCCTTGTTCCATTAAGCTGCTCTACATGTACTGAAGGAAGATTTAATTAATGTTTTTTTTTAGAAAAAAAAAAAAAAAGCTTCTGCTGCCTTTCTTCCTTGCCCCATTTATTTACAGAGTTGTTTTGAATGCTTAAAAAATAGCTCGCCTGATTTAAATTGACTAGCTAATGATGGTGAGAGACTTTAGGGTTTGGCATCCAAGGACATTTTACTCTTCTAATTTCCAATGTCAGAAAAAAAAAATAAGTGAGGCACTATTTACATGATAGAGTGGTTAGGTTCGGATATGATCACTTCAGGTTTTGTTCGAGTCCTTGTCAGTCAAGAACTGGAATTCCAGGAAGGGACATATGGGTATTTCAGGATCCAGTTCCAGTAATCTTGATTAAGAAAACACACTTTTGCAATGGACACCACTATTACGCATGCACACACACGATCAAACTTAATACCATTAGTCAGCACCTGATGTGGACAAGTGATATCACAAAGTAGTACTTCGTATAGTTATGATCAAACTTAATACCATTAGTCAGTTCAATATAAGCAGAAGTGCACTAATCATTTGCCCAATTATTCATAAAACTTTATCAAAACCTCAGCCCTAACAGAAATATATAAAAAACTTCACGTAAGAACAAAAGATCCATCAAGAATTATAGTAGCAAAAGCAATAAAACACAAAAATTGTCTATATTGCTCATGCTAGCTGATTGACGACAGTTATTACAAAACTATAAGGGTCATTAATAACAACAAAAAAGAAGCAAATTACCAGAAAAATTGCTTGTACTTGCTGCCAAATAAATCAATGAACTAATTTATTCAAGTTCCAAGCGAGTAGAATTTCTAGTGTGAGAACATGTTTACCTTTATTTTGTGAGTTCAGTCGTTCAGCTGAATTAGGTCAGCACATGGAAAGCACTGTCCTCTGTAAAGAACAAAAGGAAGAGAGTCGAATGGAGGGAAGCCACAGAAACTGCTAAAACAGAAGAAACACATTAAATTATTTATTTATTTTCTATTTACCACGCTCAAAAATATTTTATTAAGCAGTAAGCTACATTACGATACTTCACACCATACCAGTGCACTGCAAGCTACTTCAGGGTTCTTTTAATACCATACCAGCACACTCTAATCAGTCATGTGCAGTGGAATACAGCCTGGCAAGACTTTATTTTAACAAGTGCTTTGGGAAAAAAATAAAAACATAGCATGTATCACAGGCAAAATGCTAAAAATAAAAGCAAATAATGTACCATGAAAAGAAAAAAGAAAAAAAGAAATAAAGAATATAAAAATTCGCCAAATAATGCACACCATGAATTGCAGTTTTCGCTAATTTCCTGTCATTCTATCAAAATTATGTTTATCCATATCTCCATCAAGGAACAAAATGGTATTGAAATATGAAGCACCTTGATTAATTTGTTACATCAAATCTTAACTTTTCTATTCACATGAAATTATATATGATAAATGCTTGGTCCGTTCGACCAAAATCAACCAAATTCCTGTGAGAATGTCAATATGATTTTAGTTTCAATGGTTAATAAGACTACCAAAGTACAGAATCTTGTGTGCTCACATGTCATAATCAACAATAAGTTTGTAAGAAAATAAAGAAATCTCAGGTCATACCATAAATCACTGAACTCCACTCAACCGAGCCCAATCGACAAATTGCATGCCCCCATAAATATTATTTGCAAACCTAATTCCAATCGTGAAAGCCATGGCCGCAGGAGGCACACTTTTAGCCACAGGAGAGGCCTCAACTACTTGCTCCAAACCATTTATAATTTGATACCGTGTGTTTGATGACACCGCAAGAAACACGCCTGTTATATTTGAAATACATTAACTTGCTAAAAGATCAAGCATACAGTTGCAAAACATATTTTGGAAAATGTACATACCCCAAAGAGCTGCACTCTTCACCAGTGGTGGGACCGGTACATCTTCTTCCGATTTTTTGACACTCCTGTGCAACATAACCCAGATTGACACCACTGAGTCAGATTATGCAAGCTTGTATATAAGCTGGCTTCCCTACTAATAAGCCAATACAATCTGATACCTTTTAGCAGTCATAATCATGTTAGCAATTCCTTGACCAATAATGCCGCAGACAAACCCAACAGAACCATACAAAACTCCCTGCTTAGTTACCATAAACATTGATAAGTAAAAAAAAAAAATAGATATGTAAATAAAGCCAACATGCTAGTGTAGTAAATTTGGCATCGAAAGGTGAAAATGCAAACCTTGTAGAAGTAGGTTCCAATTCTTTGCCCAAGAGTGAATTTGCATCCCGGTCTCTCAGCCTCAAATACACTATAACAAAGTTTATTTTGGTCACAATATGTTTCTATCTTTCTATTAAACCCAGTGAAATTGTCAGAAAATATACTTAAAATTGCAAAAGAGCTTCACCTGCTAGGCAAAGAACTGCAAGCACGATTAAATCTGGCTAGTGGCCCTGTCGAGGCTGAAGCACGGCCAAATCTGACATATGGGGCCAAGAGGCCCACAAGAGCAATGTCTACAACAATACCCACAAGTAGATCGGCTGCATACAACTCAAACTCGTTCCAGAAGTCTTTTCCCCTCTTTTGCACTTCGGCAAAGGTAGCACAGCATGAATCTATGACAATCTAGGAGCAGAGAGAGAGAGAGAGAGAGATGTGTGGGAAGGTTACCAAGAAACTCTTGAATGAAATTAAATATAATGTAATAAAAAGGATAGAAGTAAAGAACCTCAGTCCCAACTTTGAAAAGAAAAGAGGGGTCAGCGAGCATCCTATTGCGAAGCAATGCAAATGCTTTTATGGCTTCCCCAAGAGGCCAAGGCAATGCCTAATAACAATAACAATTCACATAAATACAGCATTTTATCACACAAGACAACCATCCACCTAATATCCAACTTGAGCTTCCAAAGCACATATAATGGTTTAAAGTTTGCAATTCTCAATTAGTTAGTAAGCGTGATTTAGAGAAGAGAAACACTACAAAATTGAACTCAACAACTTTATTGACTTTACATCCAATTTATAGGACAATCAATTACCTGCAGATCAAAGTATCTGAAAAGAAGTAGCTTTCTTATCCCTTCCTTCTTGGCCGCCTCAAGCATGTCACTCGGCAATTCAATCCCCCGAGCCTCAGTCTCTCTGATCACCTCATCAAAACGCATCAACGGCCCAAACTCAATCTCCTCGTAATCTTCGCCATCCCCAGCGCCTTCATCGCCTCCACCTCCTCCATTGTTTCCAGGAGGTAACTTATTTTCGCCACCGCCGCCGCCGGCGATAACATCGAGCGGTGAGGTTGTGGGGGAGTGGAGGGGCTTTGAAGAGCAAGACAAAGAAGAGAGGGAATTGGGTGGTAGTTTAGTTACAGGTAGGTTAGAATTGAGGAGGGTTGAAGAAGCATTGGAGGTGGTATTGACATTGGAAGAGGATTTGGAGAGAAAAATGGAGAGATCGAAGGTTGAAGAGAGAGCCATGGAGATTGGAGGGGGACGCGATAGTGGGGAATTTGCAATTGCAATTTAAATCGAGGGTTTTGACTTTTGAGGGTTTTAGTCCTACAACATTTTAGAGTGTTCTGCTATTCAAACGAAACTAGAGTGTTGGATCTAACACGGACAAACTGAGATCTGACTGTTGATGCGGACTCTTCGAATCAGAACTCAGGACTCCCCCAACCTACACGACACGACTCTGTGGAAATTGGAATGCTGGAAGCGAGACGTCCTTCTACTCTACGGTTTCAGTCTTTATTTGTAGTGAATTATTTTTGTTTTTAAATGTTTCACAAAAATATTTCTTATTTAAAATAATATATTTTAATGATTTATGTCTATGTCGCGAATAAACGTGTTCAACGCTTCACATCATAGGACCACCGATTATTAAGATTTCTCAATGCACACAACTCATACGTCCAAGTCCGCTGGCATTCCAAATCCAAAAAAAATTATCTATAATAATCTTTACCCCGTTTGTCACCCTCCAAATTAGAGTGGAAAAATCACAGTGCCGTACCGTAATTAACACTTTGTGATTTTAATTACAGCATGAGTTGACTGTGAAGTTAATTTTTCACGTGTCGTATTATGATCAAAATATTGAATAATAGTTATGACATGTAAATAGTTACATCACGTGTGTCACACCGTGATTAAAATGTGTCGTGTCCAAACATATCTTGACCAAACGCGCTATAATTGATTACGTTAGTTACTTTTGATCACATTTAGTTATTTTTTTCGTAATTTAAATTTCTTTACTGAAAAATTTTAAAAAGTTTCTAAAAAAAATGTAAATCGATTATTTGAAATATTAAATGCAGAATTAATGTCAGAAAAAAAAGTGTCATTTTTGTGCCATTATTCATGTATTTTTCTGCCAACAACTGATAACAATCGGTACGTAACCGACACGCATATTGTACCGTTCCGCACTATAGTCATGTAGTTTTATAACGAAGCCAGTTTCATCATGCTATTTTTTTTTTCACTCTACTCAAAATTAAACATATGCAACCAGGGGCGGAGCTACAGCCACCCTGGATTTTCAAAAACACTACCATACTCATATATACTTGGGTTAGATTTGAGTTTTGCCTATCCCTGAATTTAGATATTGCCTACCCCTGAACTGGATCTCAATTCTCTGTGAATCAGTCGGGGACGGTTGAATAAGAAACTTTATCAGAAGGTTGTAGGTTTATGATTTGGGACAAACGACGAAGTGCTTTGGAGAAGAAGGAGGCGTGTTGTTGGGAAAGGAGTATGGTTCATTTGATTTTTGAATAGACTTGTTTCACTAAATTATTCTTACACTTTTAAGAAATGTTGCATGGTTCACAATAGACCAGGTTCGGTTGGATAAACTGAGTACATTTGTTTTTATTTTTTATTTCTGAACTATGGTGCTTAGGTGCGCTCCCAATGTAACGGGTCAATTTCTTATATTTTCATAAATTGTTACATAAGTGGTCATAAAAACACACCACGCAAAACATTATACAAACCAGTGAATTCCTGCATATGTCCGATGACTTCTTTTATTTCCAATTGAGACAAAAGAATGTCGCATTAATTTAGAATTTTATGTATATGCTATATATTACTTATTGATTAATTAGTATAATATTTTGTAGGCTTGTATTTAATTACACTAGTGGATTATATAAAGTGATATTCTTTTATCTTAATATATTTGAACAAATTATTATTTATTTCTATTTTTTCCTATAATTTTGACACAACAATTTTTTTTCATTTTTTTTTTCTATTATGTGTGGAAACTCATTTGATTTTGATTCCTATTTCATCTTAAACTTGTCGATTCTGATTTTAAAACCGTAATTTTATCTTGATCTTTTACCGAATTGTTTGGAAATAGAAGGAATCTTCATTTTAAAGAAGGGTGTTAGCAATTTTAGTATTTAATAAGAATAAGAATATATTAAATAAAAATTAATAATTATTTAATAATATTTTTTTGCCTACCCCTGATTAAAATCCTAGCTATGCCACTGTATGCAACTAATATGACATATATGGTTCTTCTAAAATATATTTACAGTGCATTGTGTACGTGTTGATATTTGAATAAATTTTGACTATATTTATAACGATCATCAAAATTGACGGATAATATCTATTATGTATCCTTTACATGTTTTTAAATTTATTGGTATAAAAATAGAACAGTTAAATCAAATATTATGCATATAATTTTTTTGTTAAGGTTAATAGCCAATGGTAGTACGTATAATTTTTGTAAGATGCACTTTTAGTACGCTATGTGTTTTTTTTTTAATTAATTTTATAAATTATTCTAAGATCACCAAAAGTAACATATAAAGTCCAATATATGTTCTTTACATGCTCCTAAATCAGTACAAAAATCAAACATTGGATATGACGAGTATGATTTTTCTAAAATGCATTTACAATGCACTGTGTGTGGCAGTTGATGTTTTTAATTTTTTTTGTCACATTTATGATCCTAGATCGTCAAAACTAGCATAAAATATCCAACGCATATCTTTTAGATGCTCATTAATTTTGTGCAAAAATCAAAATAGATAAACCGAATATGATGCATATAATTCTTCTAAAATGTGTTTATAATATGGTGTTGTGTGTCAATTGATATTTTTAGTCAATTTTAGCCTTATTTTGCCCACGTTTACATATGAGAGAATTATGATTCGGATAATTCTTCTAAATTTATTCTATATGAAAATATTATACTGCATAAACTATTAACTCTTTCGGAGTAATGCATATAATGTGTTTCATGGATATACATGTATGCTAGCGAGGCTACGGTGATATGCATATAACATAACAACTTATGCAATAAATCTATATCTTTGTTTTTCAAATTCAAAAAGTTGATTCTCAACGTGATATTCATATAAAAATATACTTGGATATTTTATATTTTTTGTTCAAAAAAAATATTATTGTTTTAGATATGCAGTGATTTTATATGAAAGTAATGATCTTCTATCTATTTAAACAAACAGTTATATACTTTAAAAATATATATATATAATTTGATAATCCCAATATATTTTTATATGAAAATTATGTTAAACAGTTTAAATTTTATAAACAAAAATATAAATTCATAACACAAACTCATGCATATTATGATAGCCTCACTCCATATTTTATATCGTCTCATTTCTTTTACGAGGAGGGTTCCAATGCCTCATCTCCTCATATCTCATCCGTGCCTCATATTCTTTATCTTCATTTTTAAAGTTCAAACAGTCGATCCAAACCACTCAACATAATCTTCATGTTAAAATATGCTTAGAGACCAAATTTTACCAATTTTTTAGATTTATTGAAAATTGTTGTTTTTCAAACAAACCTGGACCGTAAAAAACAGCAATTTTCAATATGTTTTGTTTCTCAAATACATATAAAATTTTCATGATACTTTTAAAAGGTTCAAATTATATCTTTTTCAGTATTTAATTAAATTTTCGTGCTTTTTTCCCGTTCATTTCATAAAATGTCTAGATGTTAAAAGTATGATTAACTTCCTTGTGAGAAAAATCTTATAACATTAAAAGTATTTTTTTTTTCGAAATATAAAACGGATTTTCTATGGTAAATTGCCACAAGGATACTTCTCTTTTGTTCTGATCTTAGACGTGTGCTAGTAGATTTTGATTAGGCTGACAGGCCCAAGCCCAATTTCTTGGCCCATTATAATTATATTGGAACAACAGCCCTTTAACCAAGAACCAAGTATTTCACATGATATTACAATAAAAATTGAGAAGGCAAAACTTAAAAAGTTAAAACCGCTCAATTAAGATTCTGTTTACAAGTGCGGTCTAGATCATATCTTATCATTTGTTGTCTTATGACTTAGATATTTTATTATTTGTTGTATCTAATTTATTTTACGTCCTTTAACTTAGACATAAATCTGGTTAAAATCTATTTAAAATTTTAAGAGAACATTGAACAAATCTTCTACCATAAAAGAACCATTTTCACTTGGAATAATATTACACAAAAAAGCATACAGCGTTACTATTAATTGCACTTCTGTCATATTCTAATATAACATTTTAGTTTCCTCTTTTCTCACAACTCTACAAGACCAAAATGAAACAGAGAGGAAATGCTACAACAAAAACTAAAAATATATATCCTTTGAAGGGCTATTTCTTCAAACACAGGTTCAAAAAGCATCAAAGCCGTCAAAGAAGGTGATCCAACGGCTACTAATTACCGCAACACGCGATTGCAAAGACGTGAAACATCAGATAGTTGGACAGGCTTCAGCAAGAAATCCTCAGCTCCCTCCTCCAAGCACCTAAATCAAATTTGACCAATACAAATTATGTCAACTTATACCAAATGAAACAAAAAAATTCACTTGCAAATGGCCAATATAAATTCATAGTCACCTATCGATCCTTGTAGGAACATTCTCAGAAGACATGATCACAACAGGAATTTGACACAACTCAGATGACTCCTGCATATAAATTAATTATGATGCATTTTAGAAAACAAATTAATTGCCCAAATACAAGATCAGAAGGTGAAAGTAAAAAGTAACATAGGTTATATATATGAACAATTTTGTTAATATTTATTACCTTCACTTTCTTAAGGAGTTCATATCCTGTCATCTCAGGCATTGAGTAATCTGTTATTATCATATTCACATTTGGCTCCTACAAGGATAAGACCAAAAAAAATAAATCTTAGTATATATAACCATAACTAGTATGTTAAAATAAAAAATAAAAAAGTAGTGTGAGCTTGATCAAATGCATACCGAGTCCAGTAATTCCAAAGCTCTCTTGCCACTATCAACAGCAGTTACTGTACACACACAAATTTAAAAGGAAAAATGGGTCAAGAATCCAAGAAAATTATATATGAAATATACCGTAAATATATATATACCACGATATTTTGATTTACGAAGGAGGCCTGTAATGACTTTACGATCCACCAAACTGTCATCAACTGCCAAAACATGTAGCAGCTCTTGTGAACTCCCCTCACCACGGGTGCTATATGAAGCCATTCTTTGTGTTCTCTTCTCTGGTTTTCTCTTCCTGTTAGCGTTAGGTTAGGCGAGACAGTTTAATTGTGTGTAGCTATATGAGTATATATGAGCGCGTTTTGTAATGATAATGACAAGTGTGAGATCGAGTAGGGAGATTATATAAGAAGAGATGAGATGGTATTATGGTAAGAAAGGCAGCGAGTCTACCAAGAGATTTGCTACAGTGGCAGTGTATCCACTTTACGATTCTGTACTCTCTCTCTTCTTCTCCTCTTCTTTAATACGAACTCCAAAGTAGATGTCTATGTGTTGTATCAGATCCCGATCGAATAAATACAGCCAACTCACTCAGTATTAATTAATTAAATATCTCTCGATCTCCTCATCCTCTGCCTCTGCCTCTCCCTCTCCCTCTCCCTCTGTGACTGAATCTTTGTTACAAAAGGGATTTTGGAGAGAAGATTAATTGATAGGCAACAGGATCTGGCACCATAAATGAGATTCATGTGCTGATCGGTATTTGTCGTTTACTTAATTGTTTTCTTTGTTTTTTTTATCGTTTTGTTCTTTTTGCTTTAATGAACCGTGTCTATTTATTGATATAATAATGGTACTATATATTTCAAGTTAGAGAGAGAAAGAGGGTCTCTGAGACACTGATACAGGATTACAGGTGACGGAGCGAAAGCTATCGATCACTGCGGATCTTATTCTCTCTGGTTGCACAAATAAATGTACCGTTTATTTTCAACAAGTTCACAACAAAAGTGAAGTCCTCGATCCAACATATATAAAGGCTAAATCTCAATGACAATTGTTACAAAAATATTTTAATTCCGAATTCAGACATTTTAAATGTCATTTATACGTATTTATTTATATGATATATATATAAAATGATGAAATTTGATATGAGATTTCTTTTTGTTTATTAAACGACTTGAAAATTACAATTCTCTACATTAATTTAACGGTTTTTATTTGAAATATGGTCAAAAATTACAAGCAAAAATCCATTGTCAAAATCTACGATATCAATATCATTTTGATAGATATTACGACAATTTGTATTTCGTTGTCAAATAAAGAAAAAATCATTTAAATTCCATCTATGTTGTCAATCTTATAGGGATCGATGTTCTTAGTTATGAAACGACCTGCTGGAAAATTTTGGATGCTATTTTAGAAAAACAAAATTATATGATCAGTAGGTGATTTAATTATGTTAACAATATCTAACATATCAGCTCATAATAATTAGCATATCTCCATAATTATTTCTACGATATTAATTATAATATACAAATTATATGAAAAATTGTCATGACGGCCAGAACCATATTAAATAAACTATAGAATTTTGTATCTTAAATTTATCATACAGCGTTTTATTATATACATATTTTAATTTGATGATTGTGAAAAGGAGAGAAAAAAAATGAAATCAACCTAAAAACGCTCAATATATTAAAATGATTTTCTGTACAGTAGTACTACGGTCAAATTAGTAAAGATGGATTTCAATCATAGTCACAGGGTCAAACAATTAGATCTGCTGACACAGAAGATCACGCCAGCAGAATACCAAAGGTCAATCTCTGAATTTTTTTTTTTTTAGAAATTGAAAAATAAAAAATTATAGTAAACAAGATGAATTACTTTTAGAAACAAGGTCAATCTATTCAGTATGTCTTCCTAATGGACTGGATTCATCTATTTACTGAAAAAAATATTGTTTTTTTCATTCTAAAAACAAAAGAAAAGTAAGAATCAGTTCCCACGATAATAAATGTAAAAGTGGCAGATCAGAATTGAGATGACATCAATAAACACAACGATCTCCGACGTCGGATATAGGTAATACGTTTGTCACAGGACAGTTGTCTAATCTGGTAGACGACAGACTGGTTACTACTTACTACTGTTACTGGTACATTTGTTCTGACTTCTTATCATATCATATATCCGAATATCCGATGCGGGATTATTCGCTGATACATCTTTTATTTTCCCGAAATATATAGAATATTTAATGCGGCGTTGATGCAAGTCAAGCAGTACTCAACCACTCGTTGCATGAAAATAGGAAAAAGGTCAGAGAGTTATTATTATATTGATACTAAATCTGACGTCAAAAATGTGACGGCTATTCATAGAGATAAGAGTAGATCTTTGTAATGAGTACCGAGGACTACAGGTAGAGATTCGGGACAGGACGACTGTTCAAGTTACACTCTCTCCTCTCTCCTCTCTCCTCTCTCCTCTCTCGCTGGATTTATTATACTTACAAAACCACATGGATCCTCTACAATCGGGTGAGCAACCTGAAACTGCAAGTCCCAAGAAATTTATGGCATACATTTTTACAGTGTTTTTTATTCATGCAGGGCAAATATCATGCATATATACGATTGTTTTGAACTCTATTGCAGTCCCAATAAATATTGATTTATCCTTTCAAAATTGAAATAATAATCTACTCAACTTTTAGATATATTTTAAAGCATAATTGTTAATTTCTGTGATTTAGTCACTACAAGTGTGCCCAAGGTTAAACGAAAACATCTAACATTTCAAGCTATAAATGAATTAATACATCTTTTGTTTCCCTATAAATTGATGATATACTCTTTCGAAATTTCTTTCATAATTATTATTTGTGGAAATAATAGATATAAATTGAGGGATGACCATTAATTATGTTCGTTTATTTATTATTTATCATTTACCACATGTTTCATTAGAAACAACGATATTTATACAAAAATGGCTATATAGGCAGATACCAAAGTAAAAAACTACTAACACTAATATCTTTAGTTGTAAAGCAACTAGGAAAACTCTAAAGCACTGAGTCATAGAGATTAAGTTGGCTAAAACAACTTATTATACAAAAACATTAAAGACTGTAGTAGAGTTTATAAGAACTAGGGTGCAGCAGTAGAATCAGCAAAAGAAGAACTAGAGTGGGGAGTATTAGGGTCAGCAGAAAAGAAGGCCTCATCTAACTTAGATGATTCTTTTTTCAAATTATCTTTGATTTTACCTATGGATGTTACACAATTGTCTCAGGCAGGCCTTATAATCCTATCGGAAACAGATACGTCACAAGGGGACAGCAGCAGCATTATGTGGCAAGAATTATACTATAGCAACTTTTTGGAAGTAACAAGTGATATATCTTTGTGGAGGAGAGTTCAAATGTAGTATGGTTTTGTGCTCCAATTATGCTCCACGTCTTTATCTTCATTTTTAAAATATGAACAATCGATCCGAACCACTCAAAATAATTATTACAATAAAATATGTTTGGAGAGCAAATTTTAGAATTTTTAGAATTTGTTTACTATATTTTTGGTAGGTACAAAATCTTAGTTTTTAGGAGATCCTAGACCATCCAAAAAACGATATTGTACCTACAAAAAAAAAATAGTAAACAAATTCTAAAAAATATAAAATTTTGCTCTCCAAACATATTTTATTGTAATAATTAATTTGAGCGGTTCGGATTGACTGTTTGAATTTTGAATACAGATAAAAATGTTGAGCATGATTGGAGCACAAAACCATGATGCATTATGCCCTCCTCATCGTTGCGAAGTTCTCATAATTTTTTTGTGTGCAAGTAATTGGAACAAGTGCACAGGAACTGTCCTTACGGAGATGCAGGGGATCCGGGAATATCCATGTGTCATACTAAATTTTTGTATGGTTAATATCCATCCATCCGAAAATCCAGATAGTTTTTTTTATAAACCATAAATACAAAAATCAATTTTAGAGTTTTAGCATCATTGAATCGGTTTTTATAAAAACCATAAAGAACGAGTTGCCAACTTGTTCCCCGCATTTTTTTTTCTCCAGAGAACGAGTTGGCAACTCGTTCTTGAGTTTTTTTTTTTTCAGTTTTTACGGGATAAACTGTGTAACTGATAGTGTAATTTCTGTTTTTTTAGTCCGGAATGAGTTGGCAACCCGTTATCCAATTTTTTTTAGGGTTTCTTATAAATTATTTGCTTAAACAAAAAAAGGTTTCTTGCAAAAGAGCGATGAGATTTGATTTATGCAAAAAAAATGTAGGAATTCAAATTAAATTATTCATTATAAAGGTTTTATATTTGTACATCCAGAAACAAAAAAGAAAGAATTAATTATTTGATTAAAATTTAGATCTCATTCGACTGGAAATGTGTGGGAAATAGGAAAATCTCGTTGTTTTAAAAAAAGACTTGCGCTAAAGACTGACTTCAGAAAAAGCAGACAAGGTCAAATAATTGATTCCTTTTTTTGTTTCTGGATGTGCAAATATAAAACCTCTATAATGAATAATTTAATTATAACTCCTATATTTTTTTTGCATAAATCAAATCTTATTTCTCTTTTGTAAGAAACTTTTTTTTTTGTTTAAGCAAATAATTTATAAGAAACCCTAAAAAAAAAAAATTGGAGAATAGGTTGCCAACTCGTTCCGGACTAAAAAACATAAATTACACCATCGGTTATACATTTTTTCACACAATTTATCCTGTAAAAACTAAATAAAATTCAAGAACGAGTTGCCAACTCGTTCTTTATGGTTTTTATAAAAAACGATTCAATCATGCTGGAACCCTAAAATTGATTTTTGTATTTATGGTTTATAAAAAAATCTCTAAATCCATTGCTAGAAATGGAAAGGAATCCAGGGAGGGGACTGCTGTGACTGTATCAATGGTATGGTGAATAACTTGTAAAACATAAAAAAGATTGTGCTTGATATTTGAGCCCCATACGTTCAACAATTTGGACTAAACTAACACATTTAAACCGATGTTTTGTAGTAAACATTTTGAAACAATAAAAAAAAAATAGAGTTGTAATCAGTTTGAAAAAGCTCCAATATTAATCGCAACGCAACGCAACGCAACGGAGCGTAGGATTTACAATTTACATCAGAAAGGAAATCGCTGTTATTGTAAATTTGTAATGGCTACAAGATGCCATCAGAATGGGCTTTGGTTGTACTGCACTGCACTGCACTGCACATCTTGGGCCGTTGAGTTAAAAAAGAGCGGCGTTATAAATGAAAAATTTACAGGATACTTATTTATCCGGTTTCTGTCTCAATTTTCTGATTCCCCTCCCTCCTGCATAAGTTATAAGTAGTACCAAACCCATCTTACAAGTTGCAAGGTCTGGTAATCGGTACTCCAGGCAATTAATGCTGTAAGTCTGTAACCAGTCAGCACAAAAAAGTACACAAATATTTGATCAGAAGGTCTTTTAATTTCATGCATGTAAAACATGCTTAATTTTATGAATTCACATGGACCCTGTAATCCCCTTTCTCTCCCTGTCTCTCTCCTCTCTCCTCTTTCTCTCTCCTCAATGATTTGAGGAGAGAGATAGCGAGAGAATGGGGATTACAGTCCTGAAATCCTACCAAGAATTTTAGCAGATTTGGTTCCTAATTTTATTCCTTTTTTTTCAATGTTTCCAAAATGTGACTTCTTAAAAAAAAAAACAAACATGTTAACTAAAGAATTTTTATTTTTAGTAATTTAAAAAAAATCAAATTATCAAAAATAAAATGAATTACTTTTTTTATCCTATAGATGAGACCGAACCAATGATTCGGTTCTATTGGAATATCTACGGTGACCGAATCAAAGGTTCGGTCCCCATAGTTTCGGTAGATCTTTGACACATTAAAATCTTACTGAGATCGAACTATTAATTCAGTTCCAATATGAGTTGTGAAATTTGCATGCTCGCTTCTCTCCTTCTTTTTCTTTGTTACACCCAGATCCCCGTTGAGAAACCGAATAAATAATTCGATCATATTGATTTTTCATATTTTATGGCCGTTTGTGTGATAAATGGTGGAATTTAATGGCCATTAAAAAAAAAACAATTTGTCTAGTTTCCGACAAATTAATTTCTTAATTTCTAAAAATAAAAAATGGAACATGGCGAACCAATTGTATATGAGTGCGTATCCTCTGAGATAGCTCAATTTTTGCGTGACTGACGTGTACGGTGCCTATTCAAAGATAGCACGGGAGCCGGTATTATTTGTGCATTTGAGATCCATGCAGAACGCATTTGGACGGTTGAGATTCTTCAAAAAAAACAATCAAAAGTTTGAGATATCTCAGAGGATACGAATTACATTGTATACCTCTAAAATTTAAAATTTCTACTACTGTCTCTGCGCAATATCTAATAAAAACAACAGTAATATAGTAGTAATAACAATACTAATAATAAGAAAAAACAGTTTCCTAAAAGTCAGTAATATAGTAGTAATAATAATACTAATAATAAAAAAAAACAGTTTCCTAAAAGTCAGCAGGGACTCTGGAAAATATGCCTTGACCTGGCCCAAGAATGTGGAGCGGGTCAAAGCGGGCTTTGCGCTCTGCAAATCGGATCCACTTAGAGCCGAAATGCGAATGCCAGTCAACAGGAGAAGGATGATGTGCAAGATACTGCTTGGCACCAATGTGGGGCCCAGTAGCAGTCTGTGCTATGTATCGGTGTTTACGAAGGATCTTGTTTATGCAGTCACTCTTGCAGATAGCAGGATTAATGGATCGGAGCATGCCAACCACGTACATAACCCGATCCGTTCTGGATTCAATTGCTTGTGGTAGAGCTGCTGATGCATTTGTGTTCCACCTGAAATAAAATGAACATCTAATCTCTAAGAATTTCAATATTATCTCAGAAGATCTCTGCCAAACTTAACACTGTATAAATTCACATCCCCTCCCCTCAGATATCTTAAATTTTGAGTTCAAAGCAACCATTAATCCTCCCCCCCCCCCCCCCCCCCCCCCCCCCCCCCCAAAAAAAACTGTATGAAAAACAGAGTTTTCCTTGAATCAGCAACAGACTGTACTGTAATAAGCAGATAAATGCGAATTTTTTTTTTTGTATATTTTCATCATGAATCTATGATTGAATAAGATATAAATTCAAATATGATCTTATCTGTGACAGATTTTGAGTTGACTGCCACGTGAAATCATTACATATACTTTTAGTCAACAGAAAAGGTTTTGAGTTTAGTAGGTTTTCCTCAAAAAAAAAAAAAAAAAAACAAGTTAGGTTGGTTAAAGGAATAACAGAGCCCGTTAAAGCCCATGTTTCTCTCTGTTATGGGATATTGTTATTTTTGCTTGTACTCTGTTTTTCTTGGAATTAATATTAGCTGTGCATATTATATTTTATTTAATAAGTTAACTGATATTTTAATAAATCAATGACATTATTTATTCCGGACTAATAAAATATAAGGATGTGTATTTAAACGGATATTAATAAAATTTATCAAATAATAAAAAATAATATAGTTATATATTATTTATATAAAAAAAATCATATATAACTTTATATTTATCTATTATTCTTACGTAATTACGGATTCAATATAATTTTTACTCGTGTAAATTAAAAAAAAAATGGGCTATGTTGTTTTGATCCTTATCCGTTAATTTAAGGAAATTCCTCTCACTGAATGCGACAGCGATAATAGAAACAAAAAGAAATGAGTAAAAAGTTTAGTGGAGGCGACTGTAGACGGAGCAGAGCCCACAAACAAAAAAAGGTTGGAGGCAATATATATCACTATCATATTCATATTCATCTAAAAAAAAACACATCAAGGTCTCTGTTTAAGACTCGGCATTTATTCTTGTGCCCAAAAGAAACAACTGTCACCTTAAAGCTGTACTGATGCAATGCATCTCGTGTTGGAATCTGGAGATTTTTTTATAAATCATAAATGGAAAAATGTAATTTAAGATTCCAGTATAAGCGTTTTAGTTTTTATAAAAACCATAAAGAGCGAGTTGCCAACTCGTTCTCCACATTTTTTTTTTCTCAGAAAATGAATTGGCAACTCGTTCTTGATTTTTTTTTTTTTACCGAGAAAATTATTTTTTTAAGTGAAGAACAAGTTGCCAATTCGTTCTCCAATATTATATACTTTTTTTTTAAGATTGCTTATAAATTATAAAATGTGAAAAATAAAAATATAAAATGTAAAACACACAATTAATGCAAAATTACTATAAATTGTTTTTGCTAACTTGATATTTTTATACAAAAAAAAAATCATATTTCTAGTTATTTAATATTAATTATTTGATGAAGTTAAGGACAGTTTCCTTCAAAAAAATATTAATTATGTGATTTAGAAAACATTGAGCATATTTTCATTGTGTAAATATTTTTTTTGGTTTTTTCTACCAACTAAATATCTTTAATATTCTTTTTGAAAATTTTAGATTTTATTCTTTCATTTTAGTTAGTAAATCTGTTAAAGTGATAATATTTATTAAGCTAAAACTACTACTCATATTAGTAATATAAAATATTTTAATTCTCTGATTAAATAAAATATATATATGTTGATAAAATAATTAAGTAAATATGTGAAACAACGCAAGACATCACACCCAATTAATTGACATATATTCTCAGTCTGCGAGGTCTTCTTTCTAAATCACATAATTAATATTTTTTTGAAGGAAAATTCCCTTAGCTTAATCAAATAATTAATATTAAATAACTAGAAATATGATTTTTTTTTTGTATAGAAATATCAAGATAGTAAAAACAATTTATAGTAATTTTGCATTAATTGTGTGTTTTACATTTTCTATTTTCATTTTTCACATTTTATAATTTACAAGCAAATCTTAAAAAAAATATATATAATATTGGAGAACGAATTGGCAACTCATTCTCCACTTAAAAAATAGTTTTTTTGATAAAAAAAAATGAAAAAAATCAAGAACGAGTTGCCAACTTATTCTCTGGAAAAAAAAAATATGGAGAACGAGTTGGCAACTCGTTCTTTATGGTTTTATAAAAACCAAAACACTCATACTGGAATCCTAAATTCGATTTTTCCATTTATGGTTTATAAAAAAATCTCTGGAATCTACCTCCATAAAAAAAAAGTTCTGCCTCCATATTTTCTTCAAATTTTTATTTATATAAATTATTTGTAAATAATATAGGATAATAGATGTATTGTGTTGGGATTTTAATTTCATGGAAGGAATCAAATTTTTTTATCGGTTTCTCTAAGGACATGTTCGGCGGGCGGTAGGAATATAAATATGAATGGGATTTGAACTAAGTTTTACTGTACTTGTCGGAAAAAAAAATTAATTAAACTGAATTTTTTTTCCCACAAGCACAGTACCAGTGCCGAACAGGTCCTAAATAATTTTCTATGGCATCTGTGTGATTTACTGGATCTTAAAGGAACCGCAAAAAATTTTAAGTTCTGCTTTTGAGATCAAAGTTTCCATACAATCTATCTATTATATATATTAATTTTATGACTCTTTTTTTATAATATCCATAAATAAATAAAAAAATCTGTATTTTCTTTTCCTTTCACTTGCACTCCAATTGGAAAAAGATTATAATTTGTAAATTTGACTCAAGGCCATATCTATATACGACAAAATTCCTTTAGAATGTTGACTTCATAACATTAGTATATTAAAATAACATTGATGTTTGGATTCATTTTAAACCCTACAAAAAAAAAAATGGAAATCACTAGAACAGAATCTATGTTTTTGCAGAGATGGATTTCTGAAAAGCCTATTGCCTATATATATGTTTAGCCATAATAGGGGAAGGGGATAGAGAGAAAAGATAGAGGTAATAAAAAAGCAGAGCAGAAAGTGCCCTGTTTTGGGCGACTACAGTAAACCTAGTACACAGCTCCAAGGTGACTAACTGACAACCTAATGGCTTGTCAAAAAAAGGCCCGACATGTTATGATTCAAGGTGGCAGACCAAATTTGGGAATATGAAATAATAATATAATACTACTATTTCATTTTTTTATTATTTTTTTTTTGAGAGAGAAGAATCAGCAGCAGGTATATTTTATTTAAAGTAAAGATAATTTAACATATTACATGTTCTTAGGAAAAGTAAAAGCCTAGTTAAAATTTAACAGCAAAAACTAGAAAACCAATGCTACTTTAAGAAAACATAAATGGCTAGCCTATCCTAACTCCTAAAGGGGAATAATTGTTTAGAACTTTAATTTAGATATGGTATGTATTATTTCAGTCAACCTGAATTTTGATGCCACCGCTGCCTAGTGCAAGCGGTAAAGGCACTCGCCCTCTCATGGGAGGGCAGGGGTTCGATCCTACAGAGGGGCAGGATTGTGGGGTGTTGTGTGTGTGCGTGCCTACGGGCTATTGTCAAAAAAAAAAAAAAAAAAAAAAAAAACTTGAATTTTGATTCCTTATTTATCACAAGTCATTGATGCTTCACTGTTTATTTTATTTTTTCTTAAATATTTGGTAGAAAACTTAAAGTCCTTAAATGGATCCAAACTTTATACACGTCCTACCTAAATAATTGAGAATACTACAATTTTATTTTAATATAAATAATATTTTTCAAATACACATATATATTATAAGAATTGAATGTAATCTACAATTACCCATTTGTAAAATAACGCCGTATTATATTCCGACGGAGCATTTATTTGGTTTAAGCACATTTGTTGGATTTATTAAAAGAAACAGGATTAACATAATTAACTAAATGCTAATATCTCACTAGCAAAATAAACTATGCCTATAGTTTAATCAATGTAAAGCAAGGTTGAAAATTAAAAAATGTAATAACATATTAAAATGGAACCTTACTTGTCACTGAGAAGAGGGTAGACTAAAATGGGTCCTTCAAATTCATTTGGGGAGATATTTTCCATTAGTAAATCAATGAATTCCTTGATACCGGATCTCGGTACAAACAGGTTAAGCCAAGGATGTGGTACCTCCCATAAGCCTCTGTTCCTAAGGCTCTGTTCTTCCATACTAACTCTGTTGAGGAAATCAAAGTAGGAGATCGCAACACTGTATAATTGAGATTGCATGTAACTTAACTTCGGTGCAATTTCTTCTACAACCTGAAATTTTTTAATCAACATTATTTTTAGCATTTTCTACCTTAAAAAATTAACTTTTAGCATATGCATTAGTGTAGAAATATAACAAAAGCAGGTACATTACACTAATTTTAAGAACCACACGTCCAGAGGCGAAACTAGATAATAAATTAGGAGGCCGAAACACAAAATATATAATGTTGCCACTAGGCACAGATGTTTGAACCCAAGTTAAAACAACCACTAAACTACAAACACACATTTATGAGATTGAACTATATATAAAAAACTATTAAAAAATAAAAAAAATCATTTAAATAATGATACATATTATTAAAACTTAAAATTATAAGAGTGACTAAGTACCTCTAACTTAGACTATAGATTCTCTGTTAATTTCAGGGTTCTAAATAGTTAGTTATAGCTACGCTATAGGTTTTTTGGACCTCAAAAGCTATAACGCTATTAACCGTTTTTCTTTTATAATAATTATAAATAATTAGTTATGGTTGCGCTATAGCTACACTATAGTTTTTTTAGATCTTAAAAGCTATAACGCTATAATCGTTATTTAGAACTTTGATTAATTTCAATATAATGAATCAAAATAACATTGCCAACTTAAAGGGCAATTTATATGAGACTCTAATAGAATAAAAAAAATCATGCAAAATCCAAAAAGAAATTAAAGGTTATTTTTTTAGAAGTTATTGACCTTTTCAACTTTGATTCCCTCAGCCTGGTTGTCATGGATTGCAAATTCGATGCAATAATACACCTTGAATCTCCCATTTAACACAAACTTTGGATTGAAATTCAAATTAGCAGGAAAAGCAACTGAAGAGCTTTTGAGAGAATGTTCGTTTAGTACAACAAAACCCTCAACATAATCAATCAATTCAGGCATTGAGATCAAAATCTCTTGATCCTCGGTGAATGTGTCAAAATCATCATAAAAGGCTCTCTGCCATCTCACCTAACAATTTCCAAAAAAATTAGTAATAAGTAATAACCGAGATTTTTTTTTATAAATCATAATTAAAAAAAATAATTTTATGGAACCAACATGATTATTTTTTTTTATATAAACCATAAGAACCGAAATACTATTTCGGTCTGGCAAATTTTTTTTGGGGGACCGAAATGTCATTTAGGTCCGATGTAGTTTTACACCAAAGGCTACACATGTTCTTCTGAATAACTGTAAAACTACATCGGACCGAAATTGAAAAAAAAATTGTGGACCGAAATGATATTTCGGTTCTTATGATTTTTGTAAAAAAAAATAATCATGTTGGTTTCATAAAATTATTTCTTTTAATTATGATCTATAGAAAAAAAATTCAATAACCGATCTCATTTATAGACCACAATTTAATGATAATTAACTTATAATTTTAGAAGGAAAGATGGCTACCTTTTTGGGGGCATCTTGCAAAAGTATCCTTGCTCTTGTAATAATTCCAAATTGCCCCAGACCCCCAAGAACTGAATAGAAAAGCTCTGAACTTTTGGTGGGTGAGCATGTCACCATCTCCCCTTTGCCTAGGAAAATATTTAGCAATTAGCATTGGTTTTTATTCAGATATTAGATAAATGGTAAACTTAAAAGTTCTGAACTTTTATTAAGATATTATATGGTGACATACTGACATATATATTATATATGTCACGTACTGTCTCCACTTTATTTCTGATATAAAACTCTATAATAATCAAAATTTACTTTCAGGTCATATATATATATATATATATAGCCAAAAATACAAGTGTAAGTTTATATTTCTTGAGCCCAACTTTCCATGCATGTATGTACAATACTACAATGGTACATTGGTACATTGGTACATATAAATGTTACCTGTGACCACATCCAGCTGAAGCACATTAGCAATTTGAGGTCCATACTTGAAAGTTTGACCACTAATGCCTCCATTTGACAGTGTACCACCTATTGTCAAGTAGAGATAGTCGGTCCATGACCTAGGCGCCAGTCCAAATTTCAAGCTCTCCTTCAAAACATCTATCCACAGAGCACCTCCACTGACATCCACATAAGAGATCATCAAACCTCTCTCCATTTTTACATTTTTTTCTACTTTTATATCCAGAGGCAGAGAACCCATTTCTATCACAATGCCATCTAGAGCTTGAGCTTGGCCATGGATGGAATGTCCAGCGCCACGGGCTGAAACAGAGACTTGAGAGAACGACGAAATGGAGAGGAAGCTGAGCAGGAAAGCAATGTCTTTTGGAGATTGGGGTTTGAGAACAGAAGCCGGGGTATTGAATTTGATCCGACCGAAGTCGATCGAGGCCGTGTTGGTGGTCTGAATGAGATTTGAGGAACCAAAATCAATAGGTTTCTGGATGATTTTGTATGGACAGGAGAGGATGAGGAGAAGGATGAGGGCATTTACTTTGTTGTAGAGGAGACTAATGTCCATTTGAACAAATTAAGGTTCTGTATATATAAAAGCATGCAGTTTCTTGGATATGTAATTGTTTGATATGAAGAGAGAGTAATTAAGGAGGTGGTGAGATTGGTGTGGACTGTGGAGTGAGAGAGATAGAGAGAGAGAGGGAATTAAGCTTAACTCAGTTTGCTACGGATGGAATAGACAAATTAAAAAAGATTGGATGTGGATATCTCTCTTTTTCTTGTGGCCTGGCCTGTGAAGCTACGGTCCTTTAATTAATTCAATTAACTTTCCAGGTTACTAATTATTAATTGTGTAATGTATTATTGTATGTATTGCATGGTATACAAAATGTCAGCGCTAATTCCCAGGCACAGGAACGAGGCAGCTATGCATATGCCAGCCCCCCCATAGGTCGGATCCTGATCCTGTGATTCTGTGAACTCTGAACTAACTCGATATTTGAGTGAACTCAGTTGAAGTGAATCCCTCCAAATTCATACACCTGATCTAATGTAACAGGAATTTTGAGTGAAAATTTGAAACAGCTAGTAGGTAAGATATATAATTATATATGCGGAGGATCCGGACTTCCCCCTCTATGAGGAAGTTGTAATATACTTATGATAAGTAGAGTTGATAAAGACATGCTTTGCAAGAAGAAATCTTTTGCTGATTTGATATTTAATATTAGGCATCCAGATCCAGCACCTTTTCCGAGTTTAATTTAAATTGGGTACAACGTAATTAAAAATCCCGTCTGAGGTTAATTTAATTATATTAGACATCATCAATCATAATTTAATTTCAAGGAAAGCTGTCACAGCACAAAGAACCAGGGAGCAGGGAGCAAGGAGCAAGGGAAAAAAATAGTACAAAATTTTCAAACAAATACATATATAATTTGGTCTCTAAAAATATTTTAATATGAAGATCATATTGATCAGTTCAGAATTTCAGATTAATTATTTGAATTCTGTAAACAAAAAATAAAAGATATAAGGCAATATGAGACATGAAAGATGTAGGTATTTTATCCGTCCTCTTTTATATAATTGTAGTCAGTAATTATCTCGGTAATAAGTTAAAAACATCCGTTAAGAAAAAACAATCTTTTATGTGTAATTTTAAATTATTTATTATTTAATAAAGAAAGATTAGAGAAGTGAGAACTATACAAACCTGAGTGCATTACAGCTTTCTCTCTCTCCACTCTATAAACATCCAAACTATTTTGATCTTTCGGTATTGATTCAATGTCTTAGAAAATAATTTAAATGTTTTGTCTTTCTGTTGTTTTCGTACTTGAAATTCTAGCATAAAAAAAATGAATGGCAGTACACTGGATTTGCTTCTAGGATTCTTTGAATGGGACCTTCGGCGGTTTGACATTTGGAAAACAAAATATTCAGTCTCTAAATAAATGATTTTATACGGAATATATTGTATATATTTTGGTATAATTGGCTAAACTAGTACCCTTTTTTACTTTTAGAATTAAAAAAATAAAGTTTTAAAACAAGATGATTATTTTTTTTTCGATCTCACAGATGGATCGAGCCAATGATTTTGATCCCTTCACCTTTTAACTCTGCATAAGATACGATTCCTGGGTAGAGATGGCTAAACTAAACTAGGAGAATAAGCTAGATTTTGTTTGGTCGGAGAAGCAAAAAGTGCTAGCTGTCCATACAGTATCTAAGCGGGCCCACCCCTGTGAGTCATTGTGTAGGTGTTGACCGGAATTTAATTACGTGCTAGTCTCTTCATTGATTACGGGTTGCCTTGATAATTGGATATGTGATGTCTCCTCTCCTCTGCTGTGCAGATCATGGGACCCACCAACAGAGGAAGATGATCTAGGTGGATGCCCCACAGATTTTGTGCACTTGGCACTTGGCAGAGTTACTGCAATTGGAAAGTGCCAACTTGCCTCTTAAGTCTTAATGATGTTCCAAATTTTTATTTTTCATGAAAAGAAAAATAAATTACATTGGCATTTGGCAGTGACATACAGCATACTGACATGTCTGCTGTTACCAAGGGTCTTTCTCTCAAAAAAAAAGACATGTCTGCTGTGCCACATGGTTTGAAGTCTAGCCACGTGCTTACTACTCTGCAATTAAAATTTCTAAGTAAGATATGATTTTTTTTTTTTTTTTTGTAAAATTATTAAATTAGCAAGTGCTATACTTTTCAGAGTTTTTTTAATAATAAAAACATATTAAATATTATTAATAACTGGTTCTTAAAAAAAATTTCAAACCTAACCAAACCGTCCCACTGTGAGGCAGTCTTCTGTCCAGGGCAAACCGCCCCCCGTGGGGCAGTTGCTACAGTAACGTTTTTTTTTTTTTATCTGAATCTAAAAACGAGAAATAAAATAACAAACAAAAATGTTCAATCCTACTTATGTCCTCAAATTTTTTTTTATCATATGCAATTTCAAGTTTTAAATAAACTTAATGTTAATCAAAAATATCTGATTCAAAACAAAGAATTTGTAAGCAATTATTTTTTTTTTATGACATTTCCAAATCTAATTTGCAAAATTAATTTTCTTGTTGTGTAAATCTGATAAATGTAAATACAATTTTTTTAAAACGTATTTAAGCAAGTTCACTATTTTGGATATTGTTTTTCATGCATTCTTTGAGGATACTTTGCAAAACAATGAAAAAACAATCATAACATTTTTTGTTTTCGGATTTTGTACATCTGGGTTAGACAATTTTTGGTCCAAATGAATTACAACCATCAGATGAACCATTGTTTTGCCAAGAATTTTTTGGTTCAAATTGGAAGGTTGGTAATTAGTGTGGATCATTTTTCCTCCTTTCACATTGTATTAAATCCAACGACTACTAAATTCAATGAATAAATAAACTTGGTTGCCATGGATTTGAACCCAAGTCATGTGGAATAGGAGACAAAAACCTTACCACCACACTACAACTAATTTCGTGTAATTATGTTGATTATATATTGTATATATACTACAAAACAATATTATTTCAAATAAGGATTAGATTTTAATCCGATTTTATTTATACTGGATTTTTTAAATCCGAATGTTTTTTGTATATATATATATTTTTTAATAAATAATATACACAAGAAATCACTATCTATAGATAAAAATATTAAAATTGAACACATTTCATTATCCATTTTTAGATGAAAATAATAAGATCTTGAAAAAAAATTTGAGGACATAAGTAAGTAAGATTGAACATTTTTGTTTGCTATTTTATTTCTCATTTTTAGATTCAGATCAAAAAAAAAAAAAGTTACTGTAGCAAACCGCCCCATCGGGGGGGGGGGGGGGTTTGCCCTGGACAGAAGATCGCCTCACAGTGGGGAGGTTTAGTTAGGTTTGAAATTTTTTTTAAGAACCAGTTATTAATAATATTTAATATTATTTTTTGGTTATTAAAAAAAAAGGGTCTACTTTTTATAAGAAATTACAACTCGATATTTTTATTATTATGCTTCATTAAATAAAAAAATTCAAATGTACCCACCAAAGTTGAGTATTTATAAAAAGGCCCATACTGATAAAAAAATGGCCGGATCCTATTTTTTTCTATGCAGGTCATTTTTGGCCAGTTCAAAACTTTTTTTTAGAAAATATTATGATTTATTTATTTTTATGGAAATATTAGAAATATTTTTTTATATTTTTTTAAAATAGATAGAATATTGTTTAATTCGATTTATTAGAAAGACTGCAACAAATAACCTGGATAAATATTTTTTCGACCAAAATTTATGTGGCTGTAAAAAAAATCCAAATATTTATTAGTATTATTGGAAAAAAATAAAAATATTTCTTAGTATTATTGGAAAGAAATAAAAATATTTTGAATTTAAGTTATTGGTCCCTGTTCAAAAAGTCACTTCTAGATAAATATAGAAAATATCGTGGTCTTTCTATTTTTGAAAAAAATAAAAATTTACTCTTACTATTGTTAGATGAAATAATTTCTTATCAATTTTTTTTTCAAAATAGATACAATATCTTAAAATTTAAATGTATTAGAAGAACCATAATATTTTCTTTATTTACTCATAAGTGACTTTTCAACCAGGATAAATAACTTAAATTCAAAACATTATTATTATTATTATTATTTTCAATAGCACACAAATAAATATTTTAATTTTTCTTACAGCCGTAAAAAATTTGGCCTGAAAAATATTGATCCGGATTATTTGTTGCAGTCTTTCTAATAAATCAAATTATATAGTATTCTATCTATTTTTAAAGAAATATAAAAAATATTTCTAATATTTGATAAAAAAAAAAATCATAACATTTTCTAAAAAAAAAATTGAACCGACCAAAAAATGGATGGTTGAGAAAAAAATGAGAACCGGCCATTTTTTTTGCCGTTTGGACAATTTTATAAATACCCAACTTTCGTAGGTACATTTGAAATTTTGTATTTAATGAAGGATATTAATAAAAATGTCGGAATTACAAGTGACAAATCAATATTTATAGTTTATTTGCAAACGATATTAGCACTAAAGAGAATTTTGTTTAGCTGATTCTAAAAAGGAAGTGTTAAAATATCTCATATCTTTCGTATCTTATTGTGTTTCACATTCTTAATCTTTTTTCAAAGTCTAAATAATCGATTCAATTTAAAATAATAAATCATTCCTCTTCTAAAACTAGTAATTTTGTATCTATCTAGAAAATAATAAATATTAAGAAATTGTATATAGTTTGGCCTCGAATCACATTTTAATACGGAAATCATGTTAATTGATTCATATCGACTGTCTGAACTTTCAAAATAGAGATAAAGAATATGATGCATTATGAGACATGAAAAACACAAGACACTTGGAGTGGTGACATTGACACAACCTTTTATTTTATTAACACAATATCTTCAAATACTTGAGTTGAATGGACAATTTTGTCCTCTTTTAAATATCATTGTAGCTGCTATATCTTTTTTTAATGTAATTATATGTTATGATCATTTATTACTTGGTTGATTTTCATAATTGTTAGATCTTCTTTTCTTATTTTCTAAACCTTTAAAATAAGAGAAAAAATTAAATCTCAAATCTCAAACATTGAGCTATATTCTCTCTTTTTTTATTCATTTTTAGAAATTCAATAAATAATAGGAGAAATTCTTAATCCTTCATTTTGATGTGAAGGACCTGACAGGAGGTACCATAGTGGCTTTCACGGTGGATTTGCAGGTTTTAACCCCTATGCGTGGAGCCGGGATCAATGGGGATGAGGTGGTGGAGCAAGTATAGAAAATTAGGACCTGACTGGAAATTCTCTTCTCACTATCATGGAGGAAGCGCAGGGTACAATCTCTATGTTTGGTATAGAGATAATATCTGGCGAACAGGTTGAAGCTTAAGGCATATGGGTGCTGATTTTGAAGTTCACTAGGGGGTTTTATGCTTAATATACTTTAGTTGTTAGTTCGGATTTTTTTTTTTCCACTTTGTATGATTTGCTCTTTTTGTATCAGGATTGCTATGCTGTTTTGTTTTGTATTATGTTTGCTACGCTGGTGTTGGTTTGCTTAGGGTATGTTGCTTAGTACCTAGGTTAATGTTGGTTTTTGTTTTTAGCTGTAATTTGGTACCAGAGAGGTAGTACCGGTTCAGCAACAGTTGTATGATTTTCTTATAATGTAAATCGGTGGGAATACCCACTTTTCTCAACAAAAAAAAAAAAAACTGGTATATGTATTTTTATTAATCCAGAACAACACAATTATATTAGTCGAGGTTTTTAAATTATTCTTCTAGTTATGTACTTTTAAATATATATGTGCATTTAAATAAAATTGAAAGAAACGTAATAATTTTTGTTTAGCAATTATTTGAATTAAACAGATGATGAAGAAGAAGAGAATATGATCATTGATTGAATGGGAATTATAGTTCAATAATTCAATAATAGTGTTTGATTGAAGAATCGAGATAATTTTTTTTGTGGAGAAGAGTTATACACGAAACATGAAATAGTTGTCAAATAATTTTTTAGGTTATATGTTTACTTTTGCTACAAGAATATAAGACCCTACCAAATATATGGTAGTATATATATCTAAAATTTTGATTTTCACGAAAGAAAAAATAAACAGAGAAGGAAATCATGATGGGCATTAATATATGAGAAATATTTAGTTTTAGAAAGATATAATTAATGAGAGACAAATTTGTCTAAATAATTAAAATATTTGAATGTGTTGTGTCGATAAAAGAGTTAGTGTTGTTAATATCAGCATCCGACACTTGCCTCCTCTTTTAAAAAATAATTATTTTTAACTTGTCAGTGAAATTAAAGTTATAGAAATAAAAATATTATAAAACTAATATAAAGTTTCAAAATTACGGCTGTGAATTGTGACAAATAAATTTGATTTTTACAATTACAGGAATAAAAAAATGCTCTGAGTTGTGACTTGTCAGTTGTCACCAGGGGACCGACTTTGCTTGTCTATTTTAATCAAATCCGGTATCTTATTTTGTTGTCCCCTTTTCTGCATCGTTTTATGCAACTCCTGTACGATTTGGCATCCTAATTCCTAGCTCACCACTTCTCGACAAATCTAAGCCTCTCGTAATATTTGTGATGGTTTTGTCTACCCGTCGTGTATAGCGAATTAATTGTTGGTTTGCTTTCAAAATCAGTTCCGGCCTACTATAAAATAATATATAATGAAAAGAAATGTATTAAGATTTTAACTAATTTGACAATTAATTGTGACGAATAAAAAACAATTATTAAAGAAAAATAATCAAATTATAAGTATTTTCATATGATTTATAATTTTAGATTGTGATCAAATTTGATGTCATTTCAGAATGGTTTAATTAGTCATGAAAGACGGATAATAATTTTTCAGAATGGTTTAATTTAATTGATCTTTGAATTATGCCAAAATTTAATATGCAGCCTATCTAAACCATGACTAACATATTTATAAATTTATCATTTTAAATTTGTTAACGATCAATTTTAATTTGTGCTTTGTAGTAGGAGTCTTCAGCTCAACTTCCATTACAAATTAAATTTAAGCATGATTGTTTTTTTTTTAGGTTTGGTGGAAAATTCCCGCCAAAAGATATATTGATAAGAAAAATATGTACATAGTTTTGATCACTCATTGTGATCATGTGTAACTCTTATTACAACTCATTCAGTAAATAGGCCCATAATTAAAATTAGAAAATCCCGCAGCCTATCTAAGCCCAAGACTCTCTTCTCTGCCCTAATTCACAATCTATACGCCTTATATGAATATAGACCAGTTGTGTACATCAATTGTCGCCGCATTTATCATGATATGCTCCGGTTTGCGCTGCGCGGTGAAGGTCCTGCGGTTCCTTTCCTTCCACAGTACCCATGTCCCTGCCGCCCATGCTGTATCCCATCTCTTCCTTTGGTCACCCAGAATCCCCTTCCTTCCCCGCCACCATGAAGTAAGCGAATCTATCCCTGTTACTCTTGGCAGGTTCAGGGATGCGGTAAATCCCATCCAGAATCGATGGGCATATTGGCAGGTTAGGAAAATGTGATCTCTGGTTTCAATGTCTGAGTCGCTACACAGTGCACATCCACTATTGACCTCACATCCCCTGCTCCACAACACCTCCTGTGTTAGAATTTTGTTGCCATGCATTAACCATAGGAAAATACGCACTTTCATTGGCACTTTTAATTTCCACAGGACTCGTTGTTGAGGCCGAATTACCCCTGTATGATTGTTGAATGTATAATCCAATCGTAGCTCAAATCTAATATAAATACATAACGATAACTACATTAGAGATGAAAAATGATACTTGCCACGCAATAATACAAACTTAGAATCAAACTTTGTACGGCCTCCGAATTTATTTTAAATAAATAGCAGTACATCAAAACTTTTTTAATATTGTATTTCATAAGTATGGGAGTTATAGGTTCTGAATGTTTATGTCCGTTCAGGATAGTTAGTGCAATTTAACCACAACACTCGATAAGCATTCCAATGGATGACATCCGTTATGAACGGAATAAAATTGAAACTTTTTGTAATTTTATGATTTGATTCGTTCCGAATAGATGCTCCAGAAATCAACAATTTCAATATATTTTACTTAACTACTTGATTATTACAAATCTATAGTTTCATAAAGTCTTGTTAATTTCTCTGTTTCTTCAAATAAGTTTTGCAATTAAGATCTTCATGAACCTTGGTTATTCTCAGGGGCGAATCCAGCATACTGCAGGTTTTTGGATCCAGCATACCTACTCTGTAATTTCAAAATTAGTTTCCATGTACTAAGTTTTTGGATCTTGCCCCACCCTGAAAAAAACAAATGCCCTACCCTGTTGAGTTTATATTTCAAGTTCTCTATATACAAAAAAAAAAGGGTTTTTGCAATCAATTTTGCCCTCTCTTCTTTTTCATCTGCAAATTTTCCTTTATTGCAATTTTATGTTGATTTTCGAATGATTTTTTTGGAGAAGAAGAGATCCTCCATCTGCATAGACGTGGAGCTCATAAGTCAAGATATTAAGACTACTTGGTTTTCATAAACCATGTGTAGCAAAAATAAAAATTTAATGAATAGTGTTAGTGGACTTGGATTAGCGGGGCCCCCTAGTAAGATTAAATGAGAGATAACAAAAATGCACATTGTCCAGCATAATATTTTGAATAATATGGGTGGATTCCAACCAGCGCCTCCCACTTCTTTTTTTCTTTTCATTTGCTATTTCTTCTTCACCATTCTCTAGTTATTGGATGCCTCAATTTTCTTTGATATTCTGAGTTTGTTAATAATTTTCCATTTTCTTCTCTCGCTTTTTCCATTTTATGTATTATATATATATTTATATTTTATATCAGGGGTAATAGTATTTACAGACTACAGAGGATACGAATGCGAGTCGTTACACTGCGTGGAGCATCGTATCCGTCACCAAAATGATTCGGTATTAATGATGGTTGGTGGATTTACGAGGGGAACAAAATCTCTGCACAGAGAACGCGAGGATCTAATATCTGGAGTTCTGGACCCACAATTTTTTTTTTATCTAACGGATTCCCGCTAGTAACATAGTTATTTGATCATGCAAAATATTCCAAACTTTATCCAACGCATCGCTATATATACAAAGAGAAATGAACTTGACTAAGCCATGATGTAAATATATTTGGTGAATTATGATACAATATTTTTATTTTGAAAATTCAAACAACAGATCCAAACTTAGCTAAGCCACGGTGTCGTGCCGTGCCGTGATCGGATCTTTAGCGTGACGTGCCGTGTCAAAATTTTAAAAGACGGTCATGACAGGCGAATGGTCACGCCACGCGACACGCGAGTCACGGCACAAAACAGTGACACATGCCACATGCCGTGCCGTTCCGTGTGGTAACCGTATCATTTCATGATGCCATTTTTTCCACTCTAGGCATAAACATCATTGCTACTATTAATTTTATCATATAAGTTTTTATGAATAATTATATTATTTTTCATGTAATTTGTATTGTTAGCGTGTATACATCAAAATTAGTTACAATTCATAAAAAAATGATATTAGTATTTCTGAAATTAATTTTTTTTTTCAATGGATGTGGACTAATTCGGTATAATTCAAAACTTTCAGGACCAGACTGATACTTTTAAATATTTAAGGATCAAAATTATAAATGGATAATATTCTATGTACGATCGGTGTAATTTACTCTTTTGAGAGTTATTGAGGTAGAAAAATATTTTGTTGCAATACATGATTAAAATGTTTTTTGATTCACCACCAGTAATTTTTTTTGGATAAAAATGAATTTTTGTTTAGCACCTTCCATTTCTTTTCGGAAGTTCAAAGAAGTAGTTTCATAATTACAAAAAAAAATGGTATAATTTTACAGGATTGGTATTGTAACCATGCAAATTAATATACAAGAATTGTTTTAATTTTTTGTAGCACATATACAATGAAATTATAATGAAAAAAACATATGATTTATATGACTCATGTGCTGTACAAAAACAAAACAATGTTGTCAATATTTTAATTCAAGTTTTTAATTAGTAACAGAGTAAATATATGGACGAAAATTCTGGAAAAATACTGCTACGATATTTTTTTATTTATAGAAACTGCTAAAAATATTTGGATTTTAGATCTCGTTAGGTGCTTTGTCTAATCAGATATCTCGGCAATTAAGTTAAAAAAATGATATATTCACTCTAGACAAAAAATACCAAGAATAATATAAAAAAGAAAGCAACAAATAAACCTAGTTGGAATTGGTTATTGGATGATGCAATTTCCTCATAACTTTACAATAAAGGTTAGTTGGAACACATCTAAAGAAGATCTGCGTTATCAAGTAATTGAATTAAAATATATAGATATTAAATGCAAATCCTTATTGCTTAATCACATCAATCAATTTGCGGTGTAATCTATGGACCACGCTGACACAACATAGAAAATCCAACAGAATCCCCACAAAATTAGACAGAAAGCGACTTACAGAATTTAACTCCTAATTCGTAATTGGTAGTAGCACAAAACTTAAATTTCGCCAAACATAAAATCAGAAATGTATAGTTTAGTTATTTGGTGGCTTCTCCAAGACTTTAAATATTTGGTGGTTTCTCCAGGAATTTAAATATTCCGAATGTCCACATTAAATCTTAAGGAACAGCACAAATTCATAAAGAGTGAGGCTATGGTAATATGCATTGTTACATATCAACTCATGCTATGGATCTATATATTTATTTGTAAAGTTTAAACAATTAATCCAAACGGTTAAACATGACTTCTCTATAAAAATGTACTTGAAACTCTTAGATGGGTAGAACATCACTGCTTTGAGTGGTTAAGTGATTTTCTACCCATTTAAAAAATAGTAAATCTAAAATATTCAAAATTTGGTTTGTATGTTCATGCAACTCATGTTGAGTGGTTTAAATTGACTGTTTGAATTAAAAAAATATATGAGTCCATAACATAGGCCGCTATGTAATATGCATATACCATAGTCACACTTTTTTTAGTTTGTATCTAAATAAATAGTGCAATTGTGCAAAATAACGTACAATAATATACAATTAATTTTCATTATTATTAGTTCTATTTTGTAATTATCCTTTTTCCTCTCTTCCCCAGTGGGAGAAGAAATAAAATGAGAAATGAGAGCATCCCAAAGCCTATACTAAGCAATTGAGAGTAGTTCCGATGCCCATCGGACCTACCTTTTTCGATGGGTAAAGTGACCATCAGATCTGCATAAAGATTCGCGCGAATTCATTAAAATCCGTGCAAGTATTTTTCAATTTTCATGCGCACAAATCTCAATATAATCGTACGGTATTAGAGCTAATCGAACCTAAAAGTAGGTCCGATGCCCATCGGACCTACTCCTATCTCTATACTAAGAACAAGTTCCTCTGGTTAAGAAAAAGCCTATTTCTTTCTACTCTTCTCTTTCGTGATACTCCTTCCGTTAACCCAATTAATTTCTCAAAGAAGCCCAAGAAAAGAAAAAGCCTATTCTACGTTTCTTTAACCCAACCAATTAATAGGCCGAGCAAAAGCCCAACCGCCATTTTTCTCACTCTCTTCGTTTCTTCGCTCTCACGGACACGGTGTAGTCCGATTGTACGAACCGAGAGTCGGAGGTGTCAGGTGCGGATCCATTTAACCCTCAATTGGTCACTTAGACTGGCAAAGAGGAAGGAACAACGAGGTTAATTTTAAGGTTTTAGTTGAGTAATTTGCTCGAATTAGTTGGTATTTTGTGCAAAGTTGAAGAGAAATGGAGCATGCGGAGGAAGAGAACCGCACTACTAAGCAAGACGACGAGGTGAATTATTTGTTACCTTTTGTCAAAGGATTCAATTCTCCACTGTTGTAGAGAAATACCACGTGCTTTAGGGACCAAGGTCTGACGGAATTAATGGAGATCAGGAGAAGAAACACTCTAGGGTTTTACAAAATTAGACAAATTTACTTTACCCCTTCCTAATACCAAATTTCTAACTAGTCTTCTGTAATTTATTATTATTATTATTGTCGTATGCAGGAGAGCATTGCTCGGCTGGAGGAACTGAAAAGGATAGTTGAAGGAAAACTTGCTCTGAGACAGAGCAATCTTAATCCTAATAGGCCCGGTAACTTTCTCATCTCATGATCTGTTTCTTTTATTAATTCTTCTGTGAGAAATGATTACCATGAAATTATTATATCTTAATGCAGATACAAGCTTTCTCAGAACGCTTGATTCAAGTATTAGACGAAACACAGCTGTGATTAGGAAACTTAAACAAATAAGCGAAGACCAGAAAGACACCCTGATAGAGGAGTTAAAAAGTGTTAACTTGAGTAAATTTGTCAGTGAGGCAGTGTCTTATATCTGTGAGGCTAAACTCAAGACCTCTGACATCCAAACTGCCGTCCAGGTAAAACTGAACATGCATTTTACAGTACAGTTTTTCCAAAATATGCGCTACTGCTCAGCTTTCTATTGAAAAAGCACCAATTATTATTTTTTTTGGGGGGGTGGTGGTGGGTGGTTGCGAACTGTGTAACAACTTACATGAACACCGAGTTTAAAAAAAAAATGTCCAAGATGACCACTGTGCCCTTATTTAAAATAATGCAATTTGTACTCGTTTAGACTTATGACCGTAAAATGATATCCTTTTAAAGTCAAATTCATTTCCTTATTTCCTTCTGTTTCTCTTGTTCTATGCTGTTTCTACGGAGTCCTAGCTAAACTGGTGTTAATCAGGAATAGTGGTAACACGTTGTTTAATACAATACTTCAACAACAACAACAACTAGCCTTTAGTCCCAAACAAGTGAACAGAAGTGTCTGTTTTATTTTTTTGATCCTCCAAATATGAATGTTTCTGCAAATAGCAAAAATAATGGGTGGTATTTGCAAATTGGATAAGTGGTAGTTTTTTTTACCTTTGAGTAACCTTTTAGCGTTTGATTAGTTCCTTTTGAATAAGAGATTGACAACTGGGTCTTCCTTTGTCTTGTAATTTTCTAGGTGTGCTCCTTGCTACACCAAAGATACAAGGACTTCTCACCTTGTCTGATACAAGGCCTGTTGAAAGTATTTTCTCCTGGCAAAACTGTAGAGGAGTTAGATAACAGTTCTAGAGCCATGAAAAGAAGAAGCACTCTTAAGCTACTCTTGGAGCTCTATTTTGTGGGCATAGTCGAAGATGCCACCGTTTTTGTCAATATTATAAAAGATCTTACTTCGGCCGAGCATTTGAAAGATCGAGAGGCTACTCAGACTAATCTCTCTCTTCTTACTAGTTTTGCCAAACAGGGGAAGTATTTCTTGGGGTTACCCCTGCCTGAGCGTGACATTCATGAAGAGGTATTTTTTTGTTACTCTATCAAGTGTAATGTCCATGTTTGAACTATAAAAATAACTGCCTCAGATTTTGTTTCCTTTAATTGCAGTTATTCAAGGGTCTCAATGTTACAGCTGACCAGAAAAAGTTTTTTAAGAAAGCTTTCAGCTCGTACCATGATGCAGTAGTTGAACTACTACAAACTGAGCATCACGTAAGTTTACTCATCTCATTGCATATTTTTGTAGATTTATTGGCAAAACTCACCATTTCTCTAATTTTATTTCTAGTCACTGAGAATGACAGAACTGGAGAATGCAAAGGTATTTAATGCTAGAGGGGAGCTAAGTGAAGATAGCACTTCATCTTATGAAAAGCAAAGGAAGTCTTATGATCAATTGCTTCGTGGTGTCTCTTCGTGAGTTCGTTTTTCTTTATTGAACCTGCGGTTGTTTAATAATTCATTGTTTTCTAACGTAGTTGGACAATTTATTCATTCTAGATGGCTTAATTGTATAGATTTTGTCTGTTTCTATGTAGTTCCTTCAAGTTGCCTTGTTTAATAGATGTCAAGCTTATGCATTGTTCATATTTAGAGAAATTCACAAATGCTAGCTTAGTGAGAAATATGACGATATGGCACTGACATGTTATGTGCAATAAATAAAATCACAAAAGGTTCACTTATAAGGATGGACTAAAATCTGCCACGCTATGTGAAGATTTGGTAGTGGTAAGCTGTTTTGGGTTAACCGCAGCCTGTCATGGAAATAGGCCCTTTTTCATAGTGAGCCCATTTTTATGATACCAAATTCCAATTAGACCTTTCTTAGTTGTATTTTGGTCCTTCCAGATCTTCTTCTTTTTTTGGTCCGTAACCAGTGCAAATTTCTTTCTAATTTTCCGCACACTAAATCTTTTGCTGACGTTGACAAGTAGCATATCTTTCCATTAGACAGTGTATCTGATAACTGAAGCTCATGATTTATCCATTTTAACTCTTTAAATACCCTTGAAATAAAACCTCCTCTTCTTTGCTTAGTTTGGCTGAAGCTCTTGAAATGGATCCTCCGGTGATGCCTGATGACGGTCCCACTAGGGTTAATAGTGCAGTTGAAGGATCCTCACATGGGCAAGGAAAAGATGCGCCAGCAATGGAACCAGTTTGGGACGACGAAGATACGAGGTCCTTCTACGAGTCTTTACCTGACCTCAGGTTAGTATATCCTATACACCTTTTAGAAGAAATATCAAATTTGGTGAATGGTTTTCAATTATATATTTTATACTACATACCTATTTTTGTTCATAGAGATCCACGTAGTAACGAATTATTTTTGAGAACAGGAATTTATGCTTAAACAGCAAGTGATAATTTGTTTAGAAATTAGTGAAGAGACAGATGACATAGATTTGGTAGGTCTATTTTTTACTTTCCATTAAACACCATTGGCGTAACTTGTGTTGTACTTAAATAATTTTCAAAAAGAGGTTTGAATAGCTTCTTGTTAATTAAACATTTTTTTTTCCAACTTCTAATCGACAATTTTTTTGGCAGAGCTTTTGTTCCTGCAGTCCTGCTTGGAGAAACTGAACCAAAGACGAAAGATCAAGAGGGAAAAGCAAATGAGCAGCCAGTAAGATTTCTAATTACTTGAATCATGTGTTTTAATGTTTGAGCGAGAAGTTGATTTTTATGTGTCTATAATCTCATTTAACTGGAGATTAGTGTTTTTATGTAAATCCAATTACATGGTACGAATTGTTTTTTTAAATTTTCATAAGGAATCACCAAAAGAGTCAGATGGTGATGCGCAAGCAAATGCCACATCTTCTTTGACCTCTGAGCATCATCATGAAGGCAAAGCAGAGGAAAAAAGCAAGGAGAGGGGAGAAAGACAAAAGGAGAAAGAGAGGGAAAAAGAAAAGGGGAAAGTTACTGAGAAGGAGAAAACCAAAGAGAAGGATACAGACAGAAAAGGGGAGATCGAGAAGGAGAAAGGTAAAGGTGCTGACAATGCGAGTCTAGATGCGTTACTCCAGAGGCTTCCTAGTTGCGTTAGCCGTGACCTGATTGATCAACTCACGGTTCGTCCATTGGGTTCTCTTTTAGTTGTTTGACCTTGTTATGATTAAGTGATTGATTGACATCATCACACTTTACGAAATCGATTATTATGTCAGTCAAACTGTTTACAGCATCACCGATTGTATATTAGATGTTCACTCTGTACGAGTCCATTAATTGTTCATATTCCTCTGGTTTACATTGATATCGTCTTTACACATGCTAGTGAACTGGGGTTGGTAGCATGTCAAGGTGATACCTTTTCTCTTTCTTTTTGTAGGTCGAGTAAATCTGGGGCTTAATTTATTCTATAGCATTATCTTCTGGCAGCATAATGATTTTAAAATCTTTTCTTTTTTTCTGATTAATGTCATTTTCACAGGTGGAGTTCTGCTATCTGAATTCAAAATCAACCCGCAAGAAGTTGGTGCGTGCATTATTTGGCGTGCCAAGGACTTCTCTGGAGCTGTTGCCATACTACTCTAGGATGGTTGCAACACTTGCCACTTGTATGCGAGATGTACCTACTATGCTTCTCAGTATGCTCGAGGAGGAGTTCAATTTTCTCATTAATAAGAAGGTTATCCTTCATACTATTAGCTGCCAATTTTTTTTAACCGGGCTTGAGTACCTTATCTTCAGTTTAAGTTTATCCTATGTTGAATTTAGATTGTTCTGTTGCCCTCTTTTTTCTCAGGATCAAATCAACATTGAAACAAAGATAAAGAACATTCGGTTTATTGGAGAGCTATGCAAGTTTAAAATTGCACCTCCCGGCATTGTCTTTACTTGTTTTAAGGTGAATTCCTTTTTTACATTACACTTTTTGGTCTATTTTAGCGTGGTAGCTTATTTTTAAGGTTGAAGTAAGATCTGATGCCTACAATGCCAAGAGAAACTGTGAATAAACTTTGGGATCAGACAGTTGTTCATTGGTACTTTTCCTCTTCCATCGGGCCCATATCTGTACAGGTAGTCGAGTTGACTCCATATTAACTGAGTGCCAGTCTATTTTTCTGCTATTTCACTTTTTCTGTTTATTTGATGACAGCAATGTCTAGATGATTTTACTCATCACAACATAGATGTGGCATGCAGCCTGCTCGAGACATGTGGGAGGTTCCTGTACCGTTCACCAGAGACTACGGTTCGCATGACAAACATGCTTGATGTGATGATGCGCCTCAAGATTATTAAGAACCTTGACCCCCGCCACAGCACTCTTGTCGAGAATGCATACTACCTTTGCAAGCCCCCTGAGAAGTCAGCTCGAGTATCTAAAGTTCGGCCGCCTCTTCATCAAGTGAGCCATTTTTACTGTTATACTTCTTTTTTGAAATTATCTTATGCGTATTCATACCTGAGTATTTTCTTAGAATGCATGCACACAAGCAACACAAGCACATAGCCAGTTTAGTATACACTGAGGGTGATTGGTGTCTTCAATGTAAACATGCATGTTTAACCTGGAGGTTTTTTTTATTGCATGGTGTCCTTTTCATGTTAAGCATGCTTTATTTGATGGAAATCATACTCGTGCAAAACACAACTGTTACAGTGTACTTCTGTAGGATTTTAAATAAGTGCCCTTTGTGGGGGGGGGGGGGGGGGGGGGGGTTCATTTAGTACTTTAGAGTGATATGCCAGCCTTAACTAATGATACCAGTATGTTTCTTTAAAACCAATTCTCTTTAATATTACTCTTAAGTCCAAATTATCAAAAACACATGTCTAACATAATAGCATAACAAAAACATCAATTTTGCCATTATAATATATACTCTACTACAATTCTTATGAATGACATTATCCTTAATAGATATTACTATACAGTCTGAATGATTGTTCAAATATATCTCAAAAGCAAGCAGGTATTAGGCCTAAGTCGTTCAAATATAACTCCACAGAGAAAATTAATAGCAACCACATATCAATAGTAACAATTTCTTCATATAAATTAAATTTGCTGCAGCATTCATCAGATTCATTTTATCTCATTATCAATATTATTGTGCGGGCTTATAGGTTAATCGAAGTAGACTATGGATTTGGATATGAGCTGCAGACTGACCAAGCACAGAAATCTGAATAAACCACTGAAGTTATGCCATATCATGGAAAACTCTCTTAATTTGGCATTTTATGGCCGTTAAAATTTGCAACATTACAATTCTTACATATTTGCCGGGGTCAAATATGAATTTTTATAAGAAAATACTGAACATTAAAATAACCCCATATGCGTGTGCAATTAGAAAAAAGAATGGGGGACATTGAACCCCATTTAGGACATTTGAAACCCGCCCATTTTTGCAAACAGGAATCATCTTTTACAGTACGCATGCAAATTCTAGTTTGTATAGAAGTATAATTTCCAGATTTAGCACCAGGTATCTTGATGTTTTTGTGTGCTACTATCATCACTACATATGCAACCTCAATGAGTGCTCTACAAATATGATAGTTTCTTCATTTTCTTGCCTGCAGTACATAAAGAAGTTGGTTTTCACTGATCTTGACAAGAACAATGTAGAATATATTCTTCGGCAACTGCGCAAGATGCCATGGGCAGAGTGTGAATCGTACATCCTCAAATGCTTTCTGAAAGTTCACAAGGGAAAGTACAGCCATATCTATCTCATTGCACTTCTAACTGCTGGCCTCAGTTGCTATCATGATGACTTTGCTGTAGCTGTTGTGGACGAGGCAAGTCGAATGCACACCAATTTATGAAGATTGATAATTGTATTTAATAGTATTAATTATTATCATTACTATTTTCTTTTGTGAACCTTTTTAGGTGCTTGAGGAGATAAGAGTGGGTCTGGAACTGAATGACTTCAACATGCAACAAATGCGGCTTGCACACATGCGATTTTTGGGGGAGCTTTATAACTATGAGCAACTTGATTCTTCTATTATATTTGAGACACTCTACCTTGTACTCATATTTGGCCATGGAACCCCTGAAGTAAGTCTGCTTGCTAGACCTCTAGGCCCTGTGTTGTATAAAAGAATGTGATAACATCTAATGTTCTAACACCAACCCATTTTCTCGTTCCTATAGCAAGAAGTGTTGGATCCGCCAGAGGATTGTTTTCGTATCAGGATGGTTATCACAATCCTCCAGACATGTGGTCACTATTTCAACAGAGGCTCTTCAAAACGAAAACTCGACCGTTTTTTGCTTCATTTTCAAAGATATATCCTCAGCAAAGGGCAGGTTCCCTTTGATATTGAATTTGAAATTCAGGTTAAGAAACTCTTTTATCTTAAATATAACCTCTGTTAATTCCAAGACTATTACTTGGGCTTTCTCACGACGCTGAGCGTTTACAGGACATGCTCGCTGAACTACGGCCGAAAATGACCCGCTATACTTCAGTTGATGACATAACTACAGCGCTAGTTGAACTTGAAGAGAAAGAGCGTCTTGCCAAGAATGCGGCCAATGGGGTTGAAGAAAATGGGGCCGACAATGTGAGAATGGAGACCGGTGACAGTGACAGCTATTCTGACAGGAGCAGCATTAAAGAGGCAGACGAGCTACTGTCAGAAGGGAATGATGACGGTTCCGAGAGTATAAATGGTGATGACGAGGATGAGGATGCGGGTCCCGGTAGATCTGAGGAGGATGAGGTTGCTGTCAGGAAGAAGAGGACCGAAGTAGATCCTGCTGAGATGGAAGATTTTGACCGGGAGATGAAGGCCATGATGCAGGTAAGATTTTATGACCCTGGTTTCCCTTGTACCCCCATCAAGGCATTCTATAGATCCACATGTCATATGCCATGTCGAACTCTGGAAGGTCGGTATGTGCTGATTAGATTTTATTCCCGATCAGTGTGATCGGAGCATGCTTTCTTTTATATAATATACATTTTTAAAACTTATGTTAACCTTGTGTTTTCTGTGGGTCATGGGATGAATTTACATATCTTTTGGTACCGGTGGTATTGGTGCTGACCTTCAAAGTTACCTGAGCGGGCATGCCTTTGATGGAAAGTTTGCCAGAACTAGATTTTGGAATAATTGATGTTTTTATAAAAACTAACTCTGTTAAAAATAAAGGAGATCTGATTGGCTAGGTAGTCCTAGGTCACACCAAGAGGACTTAGCATTCTATAACCTCTGTTGACATGGAAAAATAAAATAAAATAATGCAGGAGAGCCTGGAGTCACGCAAACAAGAGCTAAGAGTTCGGCCTGCGACCATAAACATGATGATACCAATGAACATATTTGAAGGAGGCCACCGAGAATCTGAGAGTGGTGAAGAAACACTAGACGAAGAGCCTGATGGTGGTGGCAGCAAAGTGCGGGTGAAGGTCTTAGTTAAGAAAGGGAACAAGCAACAAACCAAACAAATGTACATTCCTGGTGAGTGCTCTCTGGTGCAGGGGGTGAAAGAGAAAGAGGCAGCCGAGATGGAAGAGAAAAGGGATATCAAAAAGAAAATCCTGGAGTATAATGAGAGAGAGGAAGACGACGGGAGTGCTGCTTTGATAACTGGTAACTGGCCTTCGCTTGGCAGCAGTGGTACCAGTGGCGGAGCTGGTGGTTCTGGTAATAGTGGTAGTGGTAACAGGTCAGGTGGGCAAGGGAGGGGGAGGTCATTTTACGTTGCGGGTGGGTATCACCATGGGTACGGCAGGAGGCGGTGACTCTTGTTAATTTAGGCTGCTTTTTAAAATTTAAAAATATTGAAGAAAAAGAGGAAAATTATATCTGCATTGGAAGTGGAAAACCCAAGCGGAGCAAATGGTTTTCTTTGTAATTAGATGTGTTGGGTTTTCTGTAGTGCAGTCATATTTCCCATGACGTATGTGTATTGCTCGTTTTTGTTTTTGTTTGGTCCTTAACAAAATTGTCATGACATGCCTATACTTATGCAATAGAAGTATATTTTTCCCTTTCTAGACAAAAGAGCCATTCCTCTCAGTTTCATGTTGGGTGAGACAGATTTGGGCTGTTATGGGGTTGAGCCATTTTAGCCTAACAGGTCAGAGTGCGTATCCTCTGAGATATCTCAATTTTTGCTTGACCGACGTGTACGGTGTGCGTCTATTCAGGGATAGCGCGGGGGGCAGTATTATTTGTGCAATACATATTTAAATTTCTGAGATTTCCAAAAAAACACTCAAAAGTTTGAGATATCTCAGAGGAATCATCTTTTAATTTCGGAGATAACCAAGTCTTAGAACAATTGGGTTAGCTGTTGTCTGGATTAGGTTGATTTTTGGTTTCCATCTTACAGCATTAAGACATAATTCAGCGATTCCTAGGTGTCCTGGCAGTTTTCTTAACTCTATAAAAAAAAAAGAAAATTATTATTTTTTTTAGCACGAGATGAGGTTCTCATTTTCAGTGTCATGTATTGGAATTTGGACCTCTAATCTTTCATACAGAGAGTAATATCTTAGTCATTATATCAGGTGTGGTTATCTTTATTTGATGGATTCCCTTGAAGTTATAGGTCAGTTGTTTGCATATTAGATCAATTTATGTTATATTCATGTGGGGCTGGATTAGGTCTGATTATTTTCTTGAAATTTTTGTGCTTAGGTGGGTCTTTATTGAGTTGTGGAAGTATGTGTAGCTAATTAGATCATGTCAGATTTTTATTCCACACTTGATGCAAATTGTTGTAGCTTGACCACCACTACTAATTTGCTTTTCTATACAGCACCTGTATTATTTACTATTTAGTGGTATACATTGCATCATTAAACTAATGGAGAAAGTTCTTGTTGCTGCCACTGCCACTGCAGATTTGAATTCTTCTACCACTTCATAATTTGTCTGGAATGTCATTATCGTTTAAAGGCACTAAGATATAAGGATAGCAATATATCAAAATTTGGGCACCTCATCAAATGCTCTGATTTTGGAAAAGTGAAATCATTGTTTCTGTTAGAACCTGTACAAAATCCTTTACCAAAATTTATCTTTTTCTCCAATCTTTTGTTGGTTCGTGATTTGCTAGTTACTATACCACTTTAGTGCCTCACTATTTGCTTATAGACTTGTTGCAGCCTAGCTCTTTCCCCACTTTTGTTATTTGTTACATCCACTTGCTTCCTCTTTCCTAAAGCAACTTTCCCCACTCATTTGCGCATCAAAGAATCATAAAGTATATGACAAAAATTACATCACAATGCATGTCCAAAATGCTGATATCTTTTATGGAACATATGATACAGTAGTCAGTAGGTGCTGATGTTGTTGCCTATTTTTATTATTGTATTATTATATATTTCTCAGTTACTCAGCTCCTCTTTCAATTCATTATCCGAAATACTACAGAAAATAAAATAGTCTTGTACTGGTAAGAATACCGGTACTAAAAGATCCTGCGTTTTAGTTGGATATATTTTATTCCTAACAGATGCTACACATCACACATCAGACAATTTCCTTTAACTTTGTGAGTTGTGTGTGGCTAGATTTTTATGAAAAACAATTGGGAATCTTTTGATGTTTAATTAACATTATTCTTTCACACTTCAACATCCATTGACACTGGAAAGAAAAGCAGGTCCATATGACCAGTACCTTTATGACAAATACTTTAATTTTTTCTGAAAAACAAAAGACCAGAAAGAAGCATCCATGGCCGTTCATAGTTGCAAAGGCACTAGAAAAGGAATTGGAATCTCTACTATACATATGCATATATCTATTGCAATAGAGAATTAGAGATGCTCCATTTGGGGAATCTCTTCAAGTGGATTCTCTCAATGATACAAGCTTTTCAAAGAATCCTTGTGTTCTACTTTTGTCGGTTAGAACCAATTTTTTAGGATTCTCTTTTGTCATGAGACACACTTGCACTGTAACATTGCACATGGCACCCCAATTTCATGGGTGCTCCTCTTCAAGGAATAAAGTAGATTCATGTAGTTTTTTTAGAGAAGAAGGTGATTGATTCCCTTTTTATTGGTGGAATGTAGTATCTTTCAATTCTCCAATCCATTTCAAGAAGTGGACTTCAAAAGAGGGGGCCAAATATTTTCTAGATTTTGTAATAGGCAGTACCATTTTTTTAGGATGGTACAGAAGTAGTAATGTTATTAACTTATTATTATTATTAATGCATTTTAATTAATGTTTTGAAATCTGCCAAAAAAAAAGAGCAACGGAAGTTAAGAAGAACAAATTATTTAGTAATTTAAAATGTTTTTAATATTTTAACCTGTATGGTTTTAGTACAGCCCGGTATATTATTACTATGCTAGTATGCTGTAAAAGATGAATTCAGATCCAGTGCAATACCTGACAGTGTAGAACGAGATCTGAATCGTCCATTTCAATCTGACACGAATCTCAAAACGGACCCCCATATTTTGAGTGGGCATCCATTTGATTTAGGTTCGGCTGAAAGAATTCTACTCCCTCAGGTACCTGAGATAATATAGATTCATAAAAGATCTCCAAAATAACAACTCGTTATAAAAAAGTTCCGAGAGCAAACGCCACAAGAAATCAGGATAAGTAAGCTAAGCATGAGAATGTTTATCCCTCTCAAGTCCAACATACATTAACATTATACAAAGATCAGAATCTAACAAAAGCCAGTACCAAACTTCACACAACAGAACTAAGTCACTAACAAAGGAACAAAAATGAAAGAGTCCGAATAAATCCTCCTCCTGTGGCTCATGCAGAGTAGGATTGTACGGCGAGGCACTGACACATGGACCCGTGTATATATATGCAGTCTCTAATCCCCATTATACGCGCTGTCACATGTCACATGTCACATGTCACATGCGCTGCAGAGAATCGAACAGGCAACTGTGTTTTGGTGTTGGAAAAGAACAAGGCATGAGGGTGGGTAGGGCCGGCCTAAATTTTTCTTATATGAATATGGAAGCCCAAGTTAGTTGAGACGGGGGCCCACTGTATGTATTTAGTGGTAATAAGTGGTAACCAGCGGGGAATGCCAATTTCAGGCAGAGTGCTGCGCATTTCCAATTTTCCACCCATCTCATTTTCTCATTCTCATCTCGACTTGCAGTACTTGCACAATACTATAATAAGTGGACATTGGTTACCTGTGGCATTTCTCATTATAATAACATGTGTAGCTACTAGCTACTGTTTTTACTTTTTTTAGAAAAGTTGAAGGTCAAGTCTGAGACTAGAGATTAGAGAACATTGCCTTCAGGCCACAAAAGAACCTAACTACCAAATATCCTTCTCAAATGATGAAGCATTTGGTGGTGTTGTGGAATTATTATTTTTATTTTTTTTCCTTGTACTGTGACTCTGTGTCTGTGACCATATAATGAGCTTGTTCAGAAAGTCAGAGCGTTGAATTTTGCCAGATTTGCGCATTCATTTTTTTTTTTTTTTTTTTTTTTGAGTAATTTGCGCATTCATTTTAAATACAACAGCATGCATGCCAGTTCCTAAAGTTTTATTTGCAAAAATAATAATCACATGTAAAAATCAACATCTGTCACAATCATTTTAAAACGCTAACGCATCAGGATATATCCAATTAAATCATTCAATTTATATCTATCTATTCATGTAGCGTTAATTTACTACTTCTAGAAATATAAAATATATTATCTGGGTCAATAGTTGACATTTTTTTGATAGATAATTTTTAGGTCAAAATTCGGGTGCATCTACAAAATTTATCTAACAAACTACAAGGAAAAATTACATATTTTTTGAAGAAAGAGCAGCTAGAGTTTGCCGCTGTTTTGAGAGTCGGCTGCACCTCCCCGCTCACCCACTCCACCCACTCCATCAATCACCTTAAAAGCAGGTATCTCTGTTGAGTCGGCGCTTCAACTTCGAATCTGATCACCGCTCTCCACTATCTCGTTTCTATTTAGTCGGTGCTTCCGTCTCGGATCTGGTCGCCAACTATCACCACCTCACTTCCGTCGAGCCGACGCTTCCACCTCGGATCTAGTCGCATCTCATTCACTCCGTCTCGTTTGCTTTGTCGTCCAGTCTCGTTTCCTTAGGGTTTGTCTCGATTTAATGGGTTTGGATGTGGGTGTTGCAAATTCGCTACACCTTTACTCTAGTATCTACTATATCTACGTATGATTACGGTTAATCATGATGATGACCCTCTTCTTCCTCCTCCTCCTCCTTCTCCTTTCTTCCTATCTCCTTTCTCTGTAGTTCTTTTTAATTCAGGTACAAACCTCATCTGAGCATGAAGGCTCTCCTGAATATCCCTGCTTCGTCTCAATTACAATAGCACTACTTTGTGCTAACGACAATAATTATACAGGCTCACAATATACCAATCTGAGCATGAGCACATAAATCTTATAGGCTCACTATCTACTGATCTGAGTGCAGTAACTCTTGATTTTTGCTTTTTTTTTTCTTTTCTGATTTTTCTTGTCTACTTTTGTAAAGGGATTTCAGTTGTAATAGTAAAAGTACTGGTACAAATTATGTATGTACTGGTATGAAATGATAAGTAACTAGTTTTGTCATGATTAATGAAATATCGCCTACGGGCTTTCAACCAAAAAAAGTTACATATTTTTATCTATATGTTTTCAGTCTAAACAAAGTGTAAAATTATCTATAATATATATTTATTTTAGAGTGAGGCTTTAGTACATTCATAATGCTGATTGATCCATATTATGGATTAATACCTTTGTGTTCAAAGTTCAAATAGTCGATTTGAACCGCTCACGTGATTCATATGAAAATGTATTTGCAGACTAAATTTTATATTTTAAACTTATTTTTATTATTTTTTAGATAGGTATGAAATCAATATTTACTGTTTAGACTTTGAAAACAAAAACATAAATCCATCATATGAAACAATTCACACTATACATAATGCATAGTAGCATAACATCTTTTATTTTTTAATGTTGGAGCAAGAGTTTGTAAATATATTACTGAAAGAAGAGTGTAATTGAATTTTTATTAGTCATGAATCTACTTAGATTGTTGATTGGGACATGTCATGTCCGTGAATAAAACGCAACAAATTCAATTTAATTAAGAGGACATGCATTAAATAATTTGGACACCGTATTAGGTCATATATATTCAGGACCACCAGTCCACTACCCATACAAGGCCCATACATAATTTTTAATTTCTCTATTTATATACCAAACGAAATAACATATATAGATATAATGTTCTATGATTCATGCATGATGCAACATTAATATTAATTTCTCTGTGTAACCCTAAAAAAGAAAACATTTTATCATCACATGCTTGATGCTTAATTTTGTGCATTCTTATTTTAGTTGGTTGGAATCGATTCATTCTTAGAAATTAAGTTTATTATTTAGTGCATGAAAGCAGTTTGCTTGCTCACTCCTAACAGGCTCTGATACAGTATACTAGGTCATATATACTTAGTTTTATATATATATGGAGTTGGCTAAGATGCTACGCGTACGTAGCATAGAGGTCCTCCGTCAACGGCTCAATATTTGAGTTTTTAAAATCCTAACAGTCGATCCGAACTGTTCACATGGTCTCCATATGAATATGTACTTGCAAACCAAATTTTATATTTTTTAGAATTTTTTTTTACTATTTTTTTAGATAGGTAAAAAATCACTTGATCTGAATGGTATATAATTTTTAGATCAAGTGATTTTCTACCTATTTAAAAAAATAGTAAAAAATTCTAAAAAATATAAAATTTGGTTTGCAAGTACATATTCATATGGAGATCATGTTGAAAGGTTTGGATCAACCGTTAGAATTTTGAAAACTCAAATATTGAGCCGTTGCACGGAGGCGATTACCATGTTTTTTGTTACCACAAAAGTTACCACAACCATTTTCAACATTTTCAAAGTTCAAATCGTTGATCCAAACTGTTCAACATGATTGCTACAATAAAATGTGCTTGCATATCAAATTTTACATTTTTTTTTGACTATTTATTAAGTATTTTACAAAAAGTAGTCAAATTCAGACTATTGAATTTTGTACCCATCTTAGTTGTGGTAACAAAAAAACGTGTAAATATATATATAAGATGAAATTTGAGTTGCATTGGAAGTAATTCTCACTTTGCTTTATATTTTGATCAAAGATAATTAAAAAAATAATGTAATAGATATTTTGGTTTTATATGTTGCTTTATAATTGCGGTTTTGGGCTACTAATCGGTGGTCAAATTATAAAAAATATAATTGATAGAATTATTCACACAATTATAGAAATATAATTTGTATTATGACTATGTTATGTATCGATCGAACGTCAAATTAGGCGTTAAGACTATTATCAGAATTTTAATTTGATTATGAACTATATGATACTTATTATAATATTTTTTTTGCTAAAGTGGAAATCCACGTGTTTCATTAAGAAACAATGTTCATACAAAATTGTGTATAGTATCTAATATCAACTTATTCTAACCTAATGGAACAACATCCATATAACAAGCACAAAATCCACAAAACAAGATAACAAGATAACAAAATAAAATCCACTAATATCAATCACTAATAGCAATCACACTAGGGAAAGAAGAGGATCCAATATCAACTAGAGACCAATCAGGAGGCAACAATCCAGCTACCTCATCAATGGCCTCATGTATCTCTCTATCATCAGACCCGGCGAACCCAAGAGTAGGGAACCCGCCGGAATCCACGCTGACCTGTGAATCCGAATATGAGAGAACTATCAAGGGGCCTAGCTGAGTTAAAAGAGAAACATCGAAAGATAAAATCAATGCTAATTTAAAGTATGAGTTATCTAAACGAGTCTTATACCAGTAAGAAGTTAAAGCAATTATAGAAGATGCTATAGAACTAATTTTGTATGAACTATGTTGTTATTATTTTAATATTCTATTACATGAATATTTATTCATACATAAATCAAAACATGAAAATTATTCGTATAAATTAAATAATCAACCGCATAATAATTATTCCATCAGTTCATGAAATACACATCTTTTTTGTACTTTTACAACGCTCAGTTATAGTTGTAAAATAAAATTTATTATTGTTCCTACAAAACACATAGCTTATAATAAAATTATAGAAAAAAAAAGAAATTTTAATATGAGTGTCAGCAACTCAACATAATTTTTGTATACAATAATATTAACAGAGGTGCTTTGACTTTACGCAATACATAATTAATATAGATAAAATAAAAAAAAATCAAACAATTTTCGGTTAATATCATGACCAACATTTTTTTTTGCCCATATATATATATATATATATATATATATATGTTGGTGCTAATGCCATCCCTGTAGGCAACGCACTACACACACGACACGTGTCACCTTACTCAGAAGTCAGATGGTCAGACCCATTCTCGTCATGTAAGCACAATACTCACATTTAACAAAAATAATTATATCTTCACATCAAAAAATAAAAAAGAATTAGATTTCATTCAAGGTGGTTTGAACAAATTCTATCCAATTTGAAAAATTGACCATCCGTTTTGTATTACGATTCGTGAAGGGAATAACGAACTGAACAAGTATCATCCACCCGAATTTTGGCGCTGATCGTACGGTTTAGATCCTGATTGGAAGAGTCTTTGGTCCAAAATCCTACTAACAAATCAAACTTGTTATTTTTTTGCGTGGTGGTCCCGCCAACATCAGTCGCCGCCACGCGGAAACAATCGTTTCGCATTACGCGTGCTGAGCTGGCGAACCGGACCCACATTTCTAATCAAGGGACTTTGTGATGACGTGGCACTCTTCTTACCTGACACGTGGGGTTTTTTTTTGGATAGCACGAACCGAAACCGTGAGTGCTGCGTCATTCGCGTCACGTCTGCTCTCGTTTTTTTTTTTTTTTGTTGCTAGTTTAACAGCCCGTAGGCCTATCTACTCTCGTTTCATTACTAATAAAGTAGGAAATAAATCTGCTGCGATCCTCTTTGGAATCGCCCGTAGGGGTGTTGCTCTTTGGAATCGCAGTTAGAGGTGTTTAAATGGTTCGGTTTATTTGGTTTTAAACTGAATTGGAAAATTTTAATTTAAATAGTTTGGTTTTTTAGTTTAAATGGTTCGGTTCGGTTGATTTTATGAAATAATTCGGTTTAAATGATTTGGTTCGGTTTTGAATTCTCAAAACCGAATAAATCGAACCGATCGATTTTATTAATAGTTTGAGATTTCGTGTATTATTTTGGTTCATTTTCAGTTTTGAATCTATGTGTTTTGATTTTTATTCCTCTATTCGGTTCAACCGAACAAACCATTTATTTATTCCTCTATTCGGTTTAACCGAACAAACCGAAGTTTAAATCGGTTTAATCGGTTCGGTTTTAATTCAGTTTGCTATTTTAGTTCGGTCAGTTCGGTTGGATTTTTAAAAACTGAAAAAAGTTTGGTTTGGACCGAACCGAACGGTTGAACACCCCTAATCGCAGGGTCCTGCTTTTCCAAATCTAATAATTTATTTTTTAAAATGCACAAATTCCAAAGACAATTGATTTTTAAAACAAATGAATGGTTGGATTTGGAAAAACAGTAATTATGCAATTCCAAAGAATCGCAGCAGATTCACTTCCAATAAAGTAACTTCATGTAAGAACGAAGAGTAGAACTAGGGTGTTCTAAGTTCATCAACTCTAAAATCTATTGGATTAACTTTAAATGATGAATCCAAACCGTTGAAACTCTTCTACCTTATGAGTGATGCATCTACATGCAAAAATTTTAAACTTTCGAATTAATTTAGTATTAAGTCAAGCGGTCAAAAATAGAAGGTTTATAAATTAATATTAATGCATTCATTTTTTTAACAATTTTTGACCACTTGACTCTATAGATAATTAATTCGAAATTTAAAAATTTGTATATCTAGATGCATCACTCGTAAGGTATAAGAATTTCAACAGTTCAGATTCGTCATTTGAAGTCAATCCGATAAGTTTTAGTGTTGAGTTCACAGAGAGACTTGGTGAACTTAAGAGCACCCTAGTTTACTCAAGAACGAATATTTTGGTTGAACAATTTATAAATAAATAATTTTGTTATTACGAAATCTGCAAATTTTAAAATAATTATATACATATAATTTATATGAAGCTCGATTTATCAAAACAACAAATAATAATTCATTTCTTTAGACATTTCAATTATCCATATAACAAGGAAAATGCCTTTTCTACCTATAATAGATTTTGAAAAAAAAACAGAGCTTCTGTGAGAGAAATAGTTTTCACTTATAAATTATACATCTTATTTTTAGAGTGCAAAATCGAAAGAAACAGAGAAAAAAAAATATACGTGCGCTTGTTTTCTTCAAAAAATTGACAATTTGTTTTTGAAAAAATAACTAACTATAAAATTTGTAAAATAAAAGGGTTAAAATGCTAATTATATTCGTGCCCCGATCATGTCTCACATCATTCTTTTCGTTTTTAAAGTCCAAACAGTCAATTCGGACCATCAACATGATCTCCATATTAAAATGTGTTTGGAAACCGAATTTTTTATTTTCAGGATATCTTTTACTATTTTTTAAAATAGATACAAAATTATTGTTTTTCAAAAAAATTTAGACCATCCAAAAATAATAATTTTGTATCTATTTAAAAAAATAATATAAATTTTGGTTTCTAAACATATTTTAATATATACATCATGTTGATCAGTTCACATTAATTATCTGAACTTTAAAAACAAAAAATAAGGATTTGAATCATAATGGAGCAAGAAAACAATGAAGTATTTTAACCTTACGAAAAAAAATGCACATTCTAAAAATTAGCATTATTTTTTTTTGTCATACTATATGTACAGTAACTAAACCTTATAGGCTTTTAATGCATAAGAAATCAGTTAAGAACATAGCCATGCAAATATCAGGGTAGCGGAAAAATAAATAACAAAATAATGCATTTCTACGCAAAATATCGTACTAGTAAACCTTTTGACATTGTGGGTTGATTGGAAAATAATTCTCGTCCTGAATCGGACAAGTCTTTTCATATTTGTCATGTTTCAGATTATTTGCACAGTGTCTTATATAACTAAACCTCAAACTTATGGAATCCATATCCACGAGTGATGCGATTCCTCTCTAACAGTATTGGACCGAAGCAATTCAAAGCACGTCTTAACTCGAGAGAGATTAGTGTGCGTTCGTGAAAGTGGGTAGATATGTAATGTGTATGAGACTTATTGCGGATCTGATAAGTATGTAACTATGTCCTCGTTTTGTACTCTGTATTGCAGGATTAATCGTCTCCTAGTTCAATGAACTTGGGGGTATTTATAGGCCTTTACGGCGATTTGGGCCTCAAGTTAAGATGCTGTTGAATTCTTCTCGCAGATAAGTCGGTTTGGGCCTCCAATAGAGACGCTGCCGAACATTCTTTCAAATAGGTCAGTTTGGGCCTCGAGTTGAGATGTTGCCGAACCATTTTGATACTAGAAAGTCAGCTCAAGTCTCGAGTGGAGTCTTGATTCGTTCTTTTTCTTGGACTTGCTAGTTTTGGATCTTTGGTGTTTGTTTCTAAGTGGTCCTTATAATCTTTAGTTCATAATTCTATCAATGAGGTAATGAAATATTTCTATTTAGTTATGAATTGTTTGATCAGAAATTAGTCTGAAGTAAGTTACACGTAGCACCTTTAATATTCATTCATGTATATTATGATTGGACAATTCACAGGGACGGACCCACATTGGGGGGTGCTGTCCCTTAGATTTTGCATTTTGTATAGGAACTTATAAGTCTGACCAATTTTGCATTTTCTGGAATTTTTTGTTGCCTTCTTGTGCAATTTTAATTTGTAAATTGGATTAAATTAATTATTAAAATTAGAATAAATTTTTTGAATTTTGATTGATAATTAAAATTAGCAGTCAGAGCATTGCAAATTATAAGTTAGAACATTGTTTTTTATTTGGTATTCAATTAGCTAATGAATTTGAACCGATTAGCTATTTAAATCTGATTCACTATTTTTTTGTTCTTTGATGAAAATTTTGAATCTGCACCGGACATTTCAAATCCAAACAAACTTTTTTGTTATCTTAGATGATATGAATCCATTGTTATGGGGGATAATAAGTCTCTTCAAAACCTCTTTAGTGTGTTAGAATTTATTCCTCACACACCAGACAATGATTGAGGGAGCATTTAAGATTCCAGATGCATTGTAACATACAAAACATATAAAATATCACACTTAGTTATAACACACTTACATGGTGTGTTATAACATACAGGCAAAACACACACACACACACACACACACACACACACGCAATTTTCGGTTGAATGTTTTTTTTGTTTTGTTTTTTAAGAAATGGCCGAGAACAGATCTGTTTGTATTACTATGAATTTTGTACAATCTAACTTACTATTTTAATATCAAAATTAACTAAAAACCCTGCTAAAAATCCTTGGGATACCCAAATTTGTCTGTCAAAACTAGCTATCAGACATATTCAACAGATCCATTAATTAGTTATGCAGCAAGGTTTTAGCACACATTAATTACTTCATTAACATGGTCAAGGGTGAATACGGACTTATATAGGGTCAAATATACATTGAGATCAAATGGTATATTTTATTGTAAATATGAAAATCAATTTTACATTACTCATGTATAATATTTTATTCTAGAATGAATTGACTTCATGTCTATCTGTCCTAGTGTATTACAAACGGGCAGGGCCGGGCGCGGGCATGCGCGGGCACGGGCGGATGCGGGCACGGGCGTCACGGGCACACGGGCACACGGGCACACGGGTGCAGGCGCCGCGGGCATTTTTTTCAAAAAATCTGCCCTGCCCGTTTAATGCCCGTGCCCGCCGCGGGCGCGCGGGCAGGGCCGGGCAATTTTTTTTTTCTTTCTGTTTTTTTGTTATAATAAAATATAAATTAAAAATTTCTTAAATCAATTATTTTAAAAATAATATGTCAAATGAATTTAAATTGGCATGAATTTGGATTTATAATTTATTAGTTTTCAAAGAAAAAAAAACAAAAAAAAACCGAAAAAAAACAGAAAAAATTAATTTGTATCCTAATAAAGTTAATACGATTTTACAAAAAATAAAGAAAAATTAAGTGTGCTTGAAGAAACAAATTAACACAAATACCACTGTGGCACCGTTAAAGCAGATACCAATAATGATCTGTATTAAATGAAATGGACAAAGATGTAGCATCAAATTTTTAAGATAATAAGATGCACCATATATGATTTTTTTTTTAAAAATATATTAAAAAGGTTGTTTTCAATTATCTATTAAATGGAATATCCTTTATATGATAAATTCATATCACAATCCCATTAATTAGTAAAAAAATAATAATTAAATCTCCAAACGTTTGATATGCTATTAATCTGTACTTCCAATGCAAGCATTTTTCACTACCTATATAATAATTAATAAGTAAACTTATTCCATTTTCTTGGATTAAAAATGAAAAAAAAAATCTCTTTGACTTAAATTGTTTTACCCGGATGTATGCTAAAACATAATATATCAATGTATGCAGGAGGGATCAAGTTACAACAATTTTTGAATTACAACAAAGTTACAACAACGGTTTTTTTTATTTTCAAAGTCCAAATCGTCGTTCCAAACCGTTCAACATTATTATCTAAATAAAATATACTTCCAAATCAAATTTTATATTTTTGTGAGTTTTTTTACTATTTATTAAGATGGGTACAAAATTCAATGGTCTGAATTTGACTAGTTTTTGTAAAATACGTAATAAATAGTAAAAAAATTCAAAAAAAATATAAAATTTGATCTGGAAGCACATTTTATTTAGATAATCATGTTGAACGGTTTGGATCGATAATTTGGACTTTAAAAATAAAAAATATTATTATTGTAACTTTGTTGTAACTCAAAATTGTTGTATCTTGATCCCTCATCATGCTAAAATTATCGATCAAAATCAAATTTACTAATAATTTAATGTTTGCTGGTACAGTATTACAACAAAAGCTAATCATCATAACGTCTCCATTTGCAAATGCCATCGAATCTGATTCATCTTTCCAAAGTTATTATTAGTTTATTCATCAAATCGTTCTGATATTTTATATCTTTAAACTAACAGAGTGCTATTATTTTTCCTACTGATGTTTATAAAATACTTCACGGCTTAGAAAATAGCGTCGATCGTCATCGTCGTTAAAATAAGTTCACTTAAACAAGTAAACAACAATATTCTTACAAACAATTAAGTTGTTATTATATGACGAGTGCAGGGGTAAAATGCACCATTAGTTTTGTATTTTAATTATACTGTACATCTTTTTGTTTTTCATTTCCAAAGTCCAATAATCGACCCGAACCGCTCAATACAATATTCATATTAAAATATATTAGAGACCAAATTTTATCATTTTTAAACTTATGTTATTATTTTTCTAAATATATACAGTATTTTTAAAAAATAAAATCTAAAATATTCTAAAATAAATCTAATTACTTCACATTTCAAAAAAATAAATATAACATATTTTTTTTAACCTATTAAAAATAAATCCGAATTAAAAAATAAAATCTAAAATATTCTAAAATAAATATAATTACTTCACATTTCAAAAAAATAAATCTAACCTATTTTTTTAACCTATTAAAAATAAATCAGAATTAAAAAATAAAATCTAACATATTATAAAATAAATCTAATTACTTCACATTTCCAAAAAATAAATCTAACATATTTTTTTTAACCTATTAAAAATAAACCCGAATTAAAAAATAAAATCTAAAATATTCTAAAATAAATCTAATTACTTCACATTTTCAAAAAATAAATCTAACATATTTTTTTAACCTATTAAAAATAAATCCGAATTAAAAAATATAAAATGTTCTAAAATAAATCTAATTACTTCACATTTCAAAAAAATAAATATAACATATTTTTTTTAACCTATTAAAAATAAATCCGAATTAAAATATGAATTTTAAAAAAAAAAAAGAAAAAAAAATGGGCTGCTGTGGGTGTGGGGGTCCGGCTGGGGGAGAAGGAGGGGGGGAATTCAAATTCAAAAAATTTGAATTTTCGGAAAAAAAAAAAGGCGCAGGTGCGGGCACGGGCACGGGCACGGGCACGGGGGCGGGCACGGGCGTGCGGGCGCGCGGGCACGGGCAGTGCGGGCACGGGCAACGGGCACGGAGGGCCGGGCAATCACGGGCGGGGTTCCAAAAAATCGTGCCTGGCCCGTTTAACGCCCCCGCCCGCGTGCCCGTGGCGCGGGCGCGGACAGGATGGGCACGTGCACGGGCAGGGCAAGGGCAGGGCGCGCCCGCGGGGGCATTTACCAAACACTAATCTGTCCTACGTATGGTGAAGTTCGTAATTTTGACATTTTTAAGGGGTATATATGAAATTCCCCCTTAAAATATTATATAAAAGAAACATACTAATTATATTTAATTAAATATCAAGTTAAACAATGAGTAGAGTCCGTACAAACTTCTTAACCGTACAAACATCTTAAAGTCTAAATCGGAAAGACAATCAACCCCTACTAATGGCACACTAAAGCAATAATTGTATTTTTAATTGAGAAGTTGACCTCAAGTTTGTGTCTTTTTGTTCTTTTTTCATTTGTAATATAAGAGAAGTTTAAATTCATTCAAAATTTTGTGGTTACAAGTTCCAATCAGGCTGTATATATATAAAAAAAATATATTGTCTGATGACGTCTAAATTCACTAGTAAATAATAATAAATAGAGATCCAATCCAAAATAAATGAATGCAAATTATCTAATTTTTTTATGTGATAATGTGGTATGATAAATTTTAAACGAATTCAAGATTAATGAATACTGACTTCAAATAAAAAAACAAATATTTTCTCATAAGAATCAAAATAAAAGAAATTGTTGTGTTTTATATTAATTGTTAGAAGATCAAATTAAATAATAAATATATTCGTATCAGAAAATATCCATGAAGAAGCAACCAATAGAATGGCATCCCACACTACTTGGTCTCTATTATATTCTGTCTGTTCGGAATACAAATTCCCGGAGCAAAAGAGTCACATGGGATCCAAATTTGACCAATATATTGTATTAATGCAGCTTATAAAGATTCGCATCACCGGAAAAGAGCACCTTTAAAATCTGAAATTAAGTTGGAATATATCAGGAGCTATTGGTGCTTTAACCAGTTTTGATTTTTTTTATTGAATTTAATTGTAGTTTTTATAAAAATGAATAACGAGTTGTTGCAAGGTCTGATCTATAAGTCATTGATTTATTTTATAAAATTTCAAATTCTTGTGCAATTGTGTACCACTATAATATAAAATTTTCAAATACACTTGTAAAATTTAAGTACAACTTCATTTGTCTTAGCAAGAAAGTAATTACATATTTATCAAACATTAAAATTACTAAATTCAATGTACTTTTTGTAAATGAGAGGAGACTTTCATGTCTCATACTTATAAAAGTATTTATACTATTTATTAAGTTACATTTCTTAACATTTTTCATATTATTTTTATTTATTGAATCAAATTCCCTCTCTCAATGTTTATTTCCCAAACTGAGATGCACTTCCGCTAACTATTTTTTCATTAATTCACAAATAAATTTGTCTGAGATGAATTTAAATAAGTGGATTGTGAACATTAGACACCGTTGAATATAAAACTTAATTTAGTTTGTTAACTAGTTAACTAATGTGTGTAAGGAGATATTTTTTTTTGTAGATATTTAAATACTTTTGTTCCTATGACATCTTGAATTGTGTAAGTGTATAATATAGGTTTGTGTACGAATTTAAGTAATATTTACTTCATTTAGATTTATAGAAAGTCATATTGTAGTCTATAATAAGATGGATACACATATGTAGACGAATGAAAAAAAAAAATATTAAAAACATACTTAAAATACGGTAGTGGTTTTTTGCATTGATCAAATTATAGCAAAGTTAATTATAGAAGTTGTTCATGTAACGAAGGTAAATTCTATAAAAATTAATGTACTATTTATTTTTTCAAATTAATCTATAATTCTAATGTTGTACAATTAGATTTAGATATATATTTATTTTCAAATTAATTATCTTCTAATAATTTTTGGAGATTGTCTTATAACAAATGCACACAAGATATGCATGCCACTTTGCTTACATATATGCGCATGCAGAAAATGATGAGTTAAGAATTTGTGACTAGCTGTAAACAACCTTTCACGCAACCACTATACGTGGCCACGAATACTTGACACTTGTTCTTTGCATGGATGTGTTGTAAATCATTAAAGATCGTTACGTGTCGGTTCTAAGAAAAAAATCTCTTACAAGCCTCACACTAAATCTCCATATAAATATAAATGCATCAACCCCCTTTACATTTTTAACAAAAATATTTATTAATAAAAAAAACAACTACATTCTATTTTAATCATAATGTTTGAACTTCCAATTAAATAGCAATATAAATTATAATTCAATTTGTTATACTTGAACTTTGATCACAATTTTTTGTAGTCAAACTATAAGAACCAATTTGGTGTATGAACTTTGGGTGCTTTATCTGTAAGGCTATATCAATTCTAATAAGAAATAATTGGAAGAAAGAATAACAAGTAAGTAATAATAGTTATATTATAAGTGCAATCGTCCTCATAAAAAACCAATTTCTGAACTTGGGATTGTCGCAGTCTAAACTGGTTTCTCTGAATTCCAAGAGAGATATATCTTTCTCTCTCTTCCTTTTGGTACCAAATACTGTACCAATTTTGGCTGCCTCTATATATATGTAGAGGGGTCCAGGTACCTTTCCCTTTCCAGGCCTTCTCATTGGAGAAGACAAAGCCGAGTCGGCTCCATAGAAGCTCTAGTGCTTTCACCATACAAAACCCAAAATTGAGAGAGAAAAACAGAGGATAGATTCTTAAATTGCCATATTGGAGCTCTAGTGCTCTCTCTCGCTCTCTCTCTGAAGGAGATTACGTTCAGTGCCAGGTACGGTGTATACTTCTTCTCTCTCTATTCAGATGTGTGATATTTTGGGGACTTTGGTAAAATCTGCGATTTTCTTTTTGTTTGAGAGTTGCAAGAATCGCCTTTTAGTGGTTTTCTTGATTGTTTGCACCATGAGAAATTGAGAACTCAAGTGGGTTCAAGAAAATAAGCAACAAAAGGTACAGAGTGAGACGAATCTAATGATTGCCTTGTGGAAAGCCTATTTTCTCTCTCTCTTTCTCTTTCTCTCTTTCCATACATAACTAGTATTGACTCGCGAGACGAGGTTCTCCTCCTTAATTCCATATCATCGAGTTCGAGTTACTATTCTTATTGCATGTAATTTTCTTAAATTTTTTGCTTGGAGTTAATTCTTTGAAGGCCATGCAATATATTTCACATTATATCCCGTATTTTGGAGAATTTGAATTAGGTTTTTGCTAGGAAAAAACTATCCCTTTAGTGCTCTTTGTTAAATACAACGTATTTCAATGTAGATTCATGTTCTATTCTAAGCTGTCATCTTTCTCGTGCATCCTTTATTGGTAAGTTGAGTTCTCTTAAGCCAAGAAGATTATTCAGTGTTTTTCTTTTTCTTTTTCTGAATTTAGGATATGCATAATTTATATATTCCAGTTCATATATAGTCTAAAACTTTAATTATATTTGGAGGTTTTTCACTATATAATTAGGATTTTTTTTTCTTAATTAATTTTGCTTGAGTGCTTTAATTGCTTGAAGTAGTTGCAACAATTGCTTCAATTGATCAAATATTACTTCTATTCCTTCTTTGTAGGTACTTGTCCGAGAAGCCTCTTTGCACCGCTGATATAAGATTGGTTGTTGAAGTAGAGTCAAAATTTCCCAAATTTGGATATATATATATAGTCTATCTAAATTTGTGCGCACTTGCTACTATACTCAGTGCCACAATTTTAAGAGAATCTTTCCAAAAGTTTGATATATCTTCTTAAACCATAGACCCAAAGAAGAGTTCTTGGTACACAATAGGTTCTGGAGAAATTTGAATTGTTCGACTGTTAATTAATGCAAATGGCATCAGAGCAAAACCTAAATTATGGGTTATTTCCTCCATCATTTTGCAATCAGAATGTGGTTTCGTTTCAGACTGGTATGGTTAATAATACCAGTTTAGGGATGGTACCAGTAACAGCAAACACAAGCATTGAGGCGTCGACTAGTAGGGTTGGGGGTATACCAGCAACTCTGAATGCAAGCTGTTCCATGGTTGTACCGATGGACAGTAATATGATTGGTACAAGTAGCATGATGTGTTCCAGTGACATGAGTAATTCTCCCGGGTTAGTTGTTGACCAAGCAAATCTGAAATATGGATCCTCTATATCAGTCGAATGGTCACAACAAGAACTGGCTGTGTTAAGAGATGGACTTGCAAGGTAATTGAAATATTATTTTACTTAGCTTTGATTTTAAATTATTGTTATTATTACTTTATAGTGATTATTACAATATTATTCCTCAGTTGTGGCCTGAGAAGAATAAGGTACAAAGCAATTCCACTTGGAATTTGCCAACTTTATTCTTGTTTCGCTCATCTACACACAGAACAAGGAATAACAAACATTAGATAAGAACCCAACTATACAATAAAGCTGATTCAAACCTTTATGACCGATCCAATTCAAAAGAAAATAACACAGATACTTCGAACAAGATATTAAATACCAACTAAATAGCACGTTGCTGCCCTGTTTGCTGGTATTCGTACTGTACTTAACCCTATGTGTAATACTTATCTATCATTTATTTTCCAGGCATGGAAATGATGATAGTATAATGAAGTACATAAAGATAGCAGCTCGGCTTCCTGACAAAACAGTACGGGACGTAGCCATGAGATGCAAATGGATGATGGTAAGGATATTCTCTGTCTCAGTACTGGTCTGGACATACTGGTAACAAATCATTACTACTATAGTTAAAAGTTAGTACATATAATATTGTGGTCATACTGAAATGGTAGGATTTCAGACAGTACGTAAATGCTGGCGGCTATCCAGTAGTTGTATAAGAATATGTTAATATATTGATATATCGCTCCGGTGGTATGCACCTTACCAAAACTAATACCTCTACTTTAACAGAGAAGGGAAAGTGCAAAGAGACGGAAGGCCGAACAGTACAGTCCAGGGAGAAAGATGAAAGATACCAAGGTAAACTTTCTAAATTGGTACAATTTATGTCTTTTCAGAATTATATTCTCAAAATAATTTTTATTTATTTTTATTAGGACATGGTGGTAGAGTCGACCTTGTGGGCCATGAACTATCCTGAAAATGTGGCTTCTCAGTCCTATATTCAGAATAACACAAACTACACAAATCAATTTTCATGTGGAGGTTGGTAGGTCTTTATTAATCTCAGTTTACTTGTACTTCTGTAATCTACATATATTCCCCTGTTGTTCTCAGAGCACAACATATTTAGGAGAAGTTAAACATCAAACTAAATTTTTTATTGTAGACTCTGAAATTGACCGTATTATGAGACAAGTACTAGAAGAAAACAATCAGCTTCTTTCTCAGATAGCCAACAATATTGCAACATCCCAGGTATGTAGATTTCGGAAGTGTTTTCACCACTTATGTGTGTACGCCTGTGCATTTATTTTTGTTGGTTTGTTTATTTCATGGTTTCTTATGTTTGTCATACTTGTCCAGACCCACAGTAACACTGAGCTCTTCAATCGCACTCGTCGAAACATCAATATAATGCTACAAAGGTAAATCACTATCCTTAAACCTTTTATTGCTAATTCCAGCATCTAAAATTTCCATGATCATTTTATTTTATATTTTTATTTTTATTTTTGCAGCATGAATCAGATGCCAGGTGCCATGAGCAACATGCCTCCAATACCCTTCTCACCGGACGATCAACTTGCCAGCTATATACTACCCAATGTTAACCTGGTAATTTTCTATCTTTCCCAAAATGCCCCCTATTTAAACGATGTATTTACTCAGCATTAACTTGATTATTCTTTTAAACGTGAAGGTGAATGCTCCAAGAACTAATCAACTAAATGAAGAGCCGCGAGGTTGGTGAGCTAGGGATCAACGATGTCTCTGTTTTTGCAAAATCTTTTCTAGTATAGTTAATTGCAAAGAGAAGTTGACACTTCACTGAGCACTACTGATACTGACCATGAAGTGTGCTCTTGAAGATTCAACGTGGATGCACTATATAAGGTTTTTGTTCCATTTCATGCTAGCTAGCTAGTACTATGACAGAACCTTTCAGTTTTGCCTTAAAAAAATGATCAAGCCATGTAGGTTTGTATATGGGAGTGCAGCCTTTCTTATTTGTCTTAACTTTATTCTCCTTTTTTAGGGGGTGGGGTGATTGGGTTGTTGGGTACTTTTTGTTGGAGTTTAAGTAGTTCTTTGCATTTGTTTTTCTCTTTTTTCTTAAGTGTTAGTTAAAAGCTTATATGCATAGCAAAGTTGTATGAGGTAGAATACAAAAATTCTATTGCAATAGCTAACTGAAATTATAGAGAATTGAAACAGCCCCTTGTTCCAGTGATAAGTGCTACATATGTTTTGTACAATCAATCCTATTGTTCCCTGAAAAATTGGAAATGTTATAATCTGGCAAAAATTTTATTCAGATCTGTAGCAATGTTATCGTAGCACTCTTGTACTTGATTCTCATCCTTGTCTTCTGCGGCATTAATTAACTACAAAACAGCCAAAAAAAAAAAAAAATGAAGAAAGCAAATTGAGAATGAATTCCGAAATGCCTGAAACTAGTCTCTTTAGAATTCCAACCTAATCGTTTGTGTACTAAAACGAAGAGAGTAAATTGTGTGTATAAATGAGATTTCTGACTTACAGTTGTGACATTATTGAAGAGATCACTATAAAGCTTCCTTAGCTCGCCTCTCTCCCTTGCGGGCGTGGTTTGAATTATGGTGTACAGATCCTGCTTTAGTAATGGCGAGCTCTCTTTAAGAGCTATCTGAACTTTTTCCCATGATTCTGAATCTATAAATGTCTTGATTTTCAAGAGATTTCTGGCATGAAGTTTTATTTGTGTTTTAGCTTCTTCTGGTGACTGGCCGGGGGTCATCAGCTGGAATTCGACAGAGGAAGCAGTGTTTGATGCACAGAAGAAATCTTTATATAAAAGAGTTGCGCCAAGAGATATTGAAGTTAAATATCTTCTGCTGATCAACAAACATTCATGGTTTTTCTGGTGATATGATGTTGAAAAAGTCTTGAAAGAATGGAACAAGCTTGGGCAGTGATTTGAGAAGGTGTAGTGTGAAGAAGCCATGGATTTGTTGTGAGGCAAAGGTTTCAAGTAAATACATCCATAAGTTCTGGATAACGTACCACAGGATGCAGACAAGAATTAACAAAAATTGGAGGTACATATAGAGAGTTATTTCTTCTGTTATTACCCATTTTAGTTGCCAAGTTTTTGACTAAAAATAAGGATCGAGTCCTTATTTGTTTTATTGATTGAAGATATGTTACATTTGGGTTGAAATGAAACCTTGTTCCACCGAAAACAGAGAAAAAATTATTCAAGGTGACTTGTAATTTTAAAATAAAATAGAGCAAAATCAAAGTAAAAACAAGCTGATATGTTATTTTAGCATCATAACTTGAAAGTGCCAAGGCTAACAATAATCTCCGTACCAAATTAATAATTTCCCCCGCTAGAAGAACATGCAGCAGTTTATAGTACCAAATAAATTAATTATACTCGAGCAAAAACGAAAGAAAAATCTATGAAGTCAATAAAAAAAATCAGAACCAAAGCCACGTTTTACTAAACTATTCAAGCGTATCTCCAGCTCTAGAGTTCTAATATTAAATTGACATGCTTCCGCATTTGCTAACAACCTTCTAAAAAAAAAACAGAGAGAGAGAGAGAGAGAGAGAGAGAGAATAAAAATAAAAGAAGCATTTGGCAGCAACATGCACTAGCAGTAAGATGCTACAATGACAGTGGACTAAAAAAATATGAAAGAAAAAAACATCTTCCATAGCCACCAATAGAGTGACCATATTTAGAATTTTAGAAGTCGCAACAGCTATACCCAAAAATATGAATTAATTCTAAACAAGTTAGCACTAATAGTCATCTTCATCATCCAAATCGGGATCATTTGACGGTCGGACCCTCTTCCCATCTCTCATTGCAATTCTTCCACCTTTTTTCGGCTTCCCTCTGTTAAATTGAAAATGATAATATGTGAAATGTAGCGCATGAATACTCAGAGAGTAAAATAGTATACTCAGAAAAATGTACTTACTGCCCATTTGCAGCATTGCCACCACCCTTTGATCGTCCAGGGCCATAATCACCTCTTCCATCTACCAAAATAATGGTTATCAGAAGTTGCAATTAAACTAAATAAAAATAAAAATATAATGACTTTTACATTTCAAGGAAGTTTACCATCTCTTCCCAATTCTTCTAACTGCCAAAGAAAAAAACAGCAAGGTGTCAATTCACAGAAGTATAAATAACCAAAGCAAGGATATAGAATGATATAAAAGGACTGATTCAACTTATCCAGCTTAATATACAACTGTATACTAGTAGGATTCTGTTCAGATCATAGCGTAATACTATAATAGGGATCACATAACTGATGTCAAGGCAAGTAGGTATTTCTTGACAAGAAAAATTACCATGTTATCCCTAGATTTTCACGGTCCATAACTGTACAATAAAAAATGAATTTGAACAACTTGTAGGCTTATATTTTTCTTTACTCTATCAGATCTATCTATATAGGAATATGAACTTCTTAAATGAACTTTATTCTATTATGTATGAAATAAAAAAGAAAAATAAAAGAGAAAATTTGTTTAAAATTTTCAATTATTGGTGCTGTTCGGCAACCTTTGGATTAAGCCTCTTTAGTTGGTACCCTAAGGAGCCTTAAGCTTGCCGAACAAGTGCTTTTCTATCAAGCTTAATGTCACCTCCTTAATCTTCCTTTTGCCCACTTTTCTTAAGCCTGCCCAAGTTCTTAAGCCATGGTTTCACATGGCTTAAACATTTTGCCCAGCTTAAAGCTTTCTTAAGAAATTTACTTTCAACTTTATTGCCAAATGGGCTCTCCTTAGTGCACCTTAAAATTTAATCTTCACACCCTTTCCGAATGGGTGCAATTGAGATTTTCAGAAATGCAAACACTAAACTTACAGCAGGTGAAGTAACTGATGATAAACTGAAGAGTCTATCATCTGCCTGGAACTTCCTTGAACGCTTTAGGCTGAAAACAGAAACCAACTATTATATAATGCTCGTTATCTAGAAACAATGACTTCAGATTTGCTCGTCAAAAGAATTGAAGCATTGTGGGCTATTGATTCAATATCAGACAGTAATTTGAAACTAGCTGTAGAGGTAATTAGATACACTCGCCGTGGGTATGAAACCAATATTGTGCCAGAGAAGCAAAATGTGGTTCTTACTATCAGTGGTTCCAAACCGAACTGCCAGGTGGTTACTTCATACTGGAAATTTTTGTCAGTGTTATATTAACTGTTCAGAAGGATTTGTTGGTCATATGAAACAGAGAGAAACAAAGATACATTAATGTTATTTCTCTCTTAACTGTTCAGATGGGTGGGTATTCACCCATCACAGAGTAGCAAAACAGTGTATTATATCGAGGGGTGGAGCCAGACTTTCTGACTATGGGGGTCAAACTTGAATGGGGGTCAATCATATAAAATTTTCGACTGCGAATGGGGGTCAATTTTACAATATTTACAACATTTTACTTTAAATTATATAGAAAATTGTGTATAAATACAAATTTTTTGAAAACAAATGGGGTCAATTGACCCCCATTTGCTCTTACTCCCTCCTCCACTGATTATATCAGCATTTACCCATCCAACGGTATAGAATCATGGTGAGAGAAACAGTCGGACAAGGTTTCTTTTGGTTTTTTACCATTTAAAGATAAGGACATGATAGTCATTTACCCTTTAAAATAATATTAATCTGTAATTTGATTTCATTAAATTGAAAAATGGGAGATTAAAAAAATATTTGAGTTTGGATAGGTAAATAACAAATTACAAAATTCTTATGGTAAAAAATCTATAACTTAATATTTTTAATGGACATGTAACAAAATTCCTCAATAAAGCAATAATGTTTGGTTTATTTTATTTTTTGACAACTATCATGTCATACAGTTTCTAAAATAAATCATTTGTGATCTTACTTTATTTTTGTAATATTTCTAAACTAATTATCAGATCATGATACAAGTAATCTACTAAGTGCACTGGATGAACCAGATCCAACACCTACTGGGAAAGTCAAATAATATTGTTCCTAGTTTTTTCTATTCACAGATAAAAATCAAGAAAAAAGAAAGAAAAAGTTTACTTCGCAGTGCTCTTTGATGAAGATAAAAACCCTTCAAAACCTTTCAGCACACTCCCAAATTGATTTGATTCTTGCAAGTAGCTCGTCTCCAATTCATACACCTTGAGGAAGCATAGCAAAAAGATCAATAACCACTAGTGGAGAACACCCCAAGACAAAAACTTCACTACAATTTTATTTAACGAAAGCCTAATTGAAATGAGTAACTGGTAATTTCCACCACATCAGATTGAAAGAAGCCAAATCAGAATTTGTTTTTTTTTTTTATAAAAGTGGGAGTATTACCCACCAATTTCTATTGAAACCATGGAATGTTTACTGGTACCAAACCTCTGTTACCATTGTTACAAAACAAATTTCCTAACTCACACCACTTAGGAAAACAATAAAACTGAAATTAACCAGTTTACAATGTCTCCCCTTTGATTTCAAGTACCAACTAATTAAAAACTCCAAATTTAATTACCACTAAAAGTTTCATGAAGCAGGAATAACATCTGAGCTTGTGAAATTTAATTACCACCAAATTACAACAAAAACAAGAAAAGAAAAGAAAAGAAAACCTGTTTCTCTATATTTCGAAGCTCTTCTTGTAGTTTAGCCCTCTTACTTACGAGAGCGGACAGACTGGCAGAGGGATTCAAACCGCCTGATTTTTGCCCTGAATTTTCCAATCAGTTCCATTTTCAAACCACAAGGAAAGTAATCGAATAAAGAGAAGAAACAAATAGCGAGGATTTGGGATTTTAGAGAATTATTAGGGTTTGGCGAAGGTACCTTCCGTCTCCATTTCCTTTCCTTTCCTTTCCTTGCGCGCGAACTAAAGTCAGGTTACCGTGCGTCAGGTAGAGCAAGAGCCCAGAGGTAGGTATCCATGAATCTAAATTCTAACCTAAGCGGTCGAGTCAGGTTCAGTGACTTGTGTTTCTGTCGGGTTTTGAATGGTTACTATATACAAGTCAAAATTGTGTCTGACCTGACTAAACCGGATTAATTAAAAAAGGGAATTTCATGTTACATATTTCTGGTACCATTGTTACAAAACAAATTTTCTATACCACTATCTAATTTATTGTTTTTTCTATTAAAAACTCATTTCAAAATTTTATAAAACAATAAATATTTCAGAAATATAAAAAATATAAAGATGGTTCGGGCATGATAGAAAGACAATTAAAGAGCAATTTAATTGGCCTTTTTCTCTTGCTTTTATGGGGATAATGATGTCAAATTAAGTAATTAACAAGTACCGCATTAATGAAAACCATTATTTATCATTCCCTCCAAAACACTCGTCAATTCATCAAACAAAAATCTATCTGTAATGTGCAACACAAATAAAATGAATCTACTAATAAGATCAAAAAATATTTATTCCCTCTAACTAGATCTATCCCTCACATATTTTTGACTCAGCGCTCTTTTTTTTAATATATAACTTTTTTTCCTGACTTTTCTGCCCATCTGTTTTTAACAAGCACATTTATTCGTCTTTTCATCTTTTCCTTTTTTAACAGAACTTTTGGTCCAAATGGCTTTGACCGGATAAGCCTCTAAAAATCATACGATTAAAGTCTGAACAGTCGATCTGAATCGCTTAATATGATTTCCATATTAAAATGTGCTCAGAGATCAAATTTAATATTTTTTGAAAATTGTTTACTATTTTTTTTAGATACGTACAACATCACTGTTTATGAACGGTCCAAAAACAGTGAATTTGTACGTATCTAAATTTTTTTCAAAAAATATAAAATTTGGTCTGTAAGCACATTTTAATATGAAAATCATGTTGAGCGGTTTGAATCAACTGTTCAGACTTTAGTCATATGATTTTTAAAAGCTTTGGACGGTGTCGGGTCCAAAGCCATTTGGAAAAAAACCTTATCCCTAACTTTCTAACTGTCCTTTATTATTAATATAAATATTTATTGTAATATATAGTATAAACAAATAGTTTAAGTTTTTTAACAAAATATTTTTTATTATTTACTTTTACTATTATAAACACTTAGTGTAATTGTATTAACACCAACACCAACTTAAGTTTCTTAACAAAATATTTTTTTAATTATTTAAACATAATATAATAATAATAATAATAATAATAATAATGTATACGGTAGAGATGCAACTGCTATCACTGATGCATTCATCTGACAAGAAGACGAAGAAAAGAAACGTGGTTGTTGTGTTGTTGCGTTGATCCGACACGAGATCGAATAGAGAAGAAGATTGCTGATAGGATTTGGATTATTCGCTTCGCGTCTAGTGATAAAATCTGTTTATCTTGGAGTTAGTTTTATACATGAATTCTGATTTTCGAATAGTGAGCAAATTATGAACTGAATCGAATTGTTGCACATATAACCTATCCGTAAATTCCTTCATCAAACTATAAGAATCAGAAGGAAAATAAAGTCAGCTTAACTATTAAAAGCATAGTTAAGAAATAAACTTCGTCAATATATTTTTTTTTTGTTGAGTAAAGAATAGAGATTGAGTCATCCAATTATTTAATATTCACAAAAAACTTCATCTGAATTCGAACATACGGCACCCTACAAGGAGGAGGATATTGCCTTTGTCACTATATCAAAAGCTGGTTCTCAAACTTCTTCAATAATTTAATTTTACAATATTATTAAAATTATTAATGCATTTATCATCTGGTATACTCTCGTGTATGTGCTTGAAAATTTACAGAATTTTTTAGTATAAAACTTAGCTGCGATAAATGCATTTCCTACACCAAACTGCCATCCTGTGCTGACAACAAACAGAAATAATGGTAGATTTTAGATGTGATCCTACAATTTTGTATTTTTTAAGAGTGGTACCATACCGCTCAATTCTAAGTAATATAGTTGCAAATGATTTGAAGACAAATGTGTATATACTGGTATGTGACACAATTTCAAGGATCTTTATTAGGCAGATTCAATGCACTTAGACAATTAATGTATTAAGATTAGCTTTAGCTTAATAGAATTCTGTTATAGAATAGACTAATGAAATTACAGAGATTCATTCGACTTCTTTACTGTTACATCATCCTATAATCTTCCTAGTATTTAAAACAGTGCTATCTATCTACCAGCAAATCAGGATCCAAGAATTAAATCTGAAGGAAAGAGCAAGAGCAATTAAATGAATCATCTTCAAGCAAATCTACCATATATTTGTATCAAAGTAAGGGATCTAAATATTTCTTGCAAGAAGTCCAGAATGATTAAATTTACATTTTCACTGTCTAAGTTGTTTAAAAAAAGTAGAAAGAAAAAAAAAACAAGGAAAAAATCATTTCAATATGAGGGAGAAGGAACAAGAGCATCCATGATTTCATGAAGAACATTAGCAGTATCATTGAACCAGAGTTGGGTAATAGGCACACTTCTACTCTTCACTGCATCAGTGAGCTGTATTCCATCAAATATTATATGATTCAGAGCCATTAATTCCATGGTAACTTCAAATATAGTCAGAGAATTAGCAACATTTTTCTTTTACCCTAATTAATGTCTGCTCCAAAGATTAGTCAAGCATGACCTCAATTAATAATTAGTTAAAGGGAAGACTGACCAGATGTCACAAAAGAAAAGTAGAGAACAGAAATCAAGAATAAAATATAAATGGGGGAATTTCACGTGTACTCCTCAAAAACTTTAAAATTACGTATTTCCCTCTCTAAATTTTAAAAACTCACAAATTTACCCATTTTATTGTTTTTTTATAATAAAACTCATTCTAAAATTTTAAAATACCCATTTTGCCCTTTATTAAAAGCACATAAAGCCCATCAGACTCAAATATAAAAGCAGTTCGGATGGGGAGGAACTGTTAATATTCAAATTTGAGCCGATGGGATTTACATGCTTCTAATAAAGGGTAAAATGAGTATTTGATAAATTTAGAATGAGTTTTAATATAAAAGACAATAAAATGTGTAAATTTGTGAGTTTTTGAAGCTTTGAGAGGAAAATACATAATTTCAAACTTTAGAGGGGAAAATACGTAATTTTGAAGTTTTTGAGGGGTACACGTGAAATTCCCCCAATATAAATAGTTGACCGTTGACTCCAGAAATTGTAGTCAACACATCAGATCCCACCTAATTGCATGGGCAAACAATACATGACTATTGTATAATTCAAAATGCACTTGTTACCAAATTTATTTTCTTTTAACAAACCACTCTTTAGACCAAAGTTTTTTCAAAGACAAAGTGTCATTTAATATATATTTTTTTTTTCTAAGATTTAATGTAATTAATTAAATTAGCCACTTTGCAACACCACACACATGCGGAAATATATTTATAATAATTTAAGATATAGTATCTCCTTATGAACCTTTAATTATTATATATAAGCTTGTTATTTAAAAAAAAAAAAGAAATCAGCAAACAAAAACATGCAATTAGACGACAAAGGAAGATAAAAAGAAAAAGAAAAGAAAACACAACAAATGACTATACCTTTTGAATGCAATGGAAGAATTGATTTGCAAGCTTGGTTAGCACCTCCTTATGTTCTTCATCCTTTGAACTGCTGATCACACGATTTAGATCTAAATAAAGAAAAGTTGTCTTCAGTTGGAGTTCTCTTTTAATCAAATCCCACATTTCTTCTTCTTCTTCTTCTTCTTGTTTTTCATTTACATTCTCTTCCAGAGTCAAAATATCAACAGAACAATTTCTGATTCGCGATAAACAACCCATCAACTCCATCTTTTTCATCTTCATAGCCTTCTCTAATTAAAAGATAATTTGTGGAGAAAATTAGTTTTTTGATCTACTGATAAAGGTAAAAAAAATCTCTTGTGAATATTAAAGTTAGTTAGCTTGACCTTGACCTTTAATCTTTAATTAAAAAAAAAAGAGAAATCCACAATCTTCAAGTTATCTTAAACTCAAATTAAGACAGGTGTTTTAAGCAAGAGATGTCATAAGTGTTCAATTAAATTTTGAAAGTTCAGAAATGATAATAACAAAAAGAAAAAGGTTATGATTTATACCGCTCTTGGATTTTATCAGAATTCAGAAGTATATTTGTCCCAATTCAACAAATATGAATGTATATATATCAAAATAATTTTAATCCTACGATTCCGCGTTGCACGCTTTTTAGCAACACTGGATCTGAAATTTCGAATCCCTTTTTAGGCCTTCCTTTTTCTTTTTTCTTTATTTACCACTTATTTATTTACTTAATCTTTTTCAGCACGTAATTTTTGAATAGGAAAGCTTGGAGATTAAGAAAAGAGAATCTTCAAACCGTGTTAATGTGAAAAGAAAATACAGAGTAATTTTTTTTTAGATAAAATGAGGAAAAATAGAATTTGGAATAGGTTTCTATTTTGTATTATTCCGACTGTATTCGGTTGATGGTGGAAGAATGAAATAGCAGAATAGTGAAGGAATATCAATTATTCTATTCCAGTATTCCACCATCTCCATGGAATAGAGAATTGGCTCATAAAGGAATAGAGGAGAGACCAAAGTGTAAAATATAGGAGTTTGACTGCAAAATTTCAAACCCAATTCCACAATTCTACTCAATTTTTTTCTTGTTCGACAGAACCTCTGTTCTACTTTATTCCTCAATTTCACTCTTGCCGAACAAGCCCTAAAATAAAAGTTAACTTCTTTTTACAATGAAATTGCCTTAATTTAATTTTTGTTAATCACTGTTTGCACCTCAACTCACATTAAGAATTGGAAATTTCAAAAGAAAAGGGGGGAGGAAAAATTGAAAATTGGTGTACTCTGAATAGATGGGTAATGGGCATTCATAGCTCAAAATTTGAGATTTACAACAGAGGTTCATTTCAACCCATTTGAAGCTTCTCAAACCCGTTTAATTAATCCGAGAATGTCAACAAAATCACTTCCCCTTCCAACACAAACCTCTCAATTGAAGACATAAACAAAGATGAAACTAAGCTTTTATGTCTTCTTTTTCTTTCTTTATTGTTTGCTTCACTTATATTTGCTCTCCGATTCAGTGGTAAGAAGAAACAGAGGCCACCATTTGTGAAAGAATGGGAAAATGGAATGAAAACTAATAAACATGAGAAAACTTACTTGTGGTTGTTGTTAAAGAAAATGGAGCGAGAATCAAGTGTGCTTCTTTTTTTCGCTCTTTATATTTTTGATTAACGAGTTTACACCTAACACCAGTCAGGTGGAAAAGTAAGAGAAGTTTCTTTTCTTAACGAAATAATAATAGAATAGAATAGTGACATTTTTGGGGGTAAATGAGTCGGATTTAGAATGACTAGATATTCAGGTTCAATTCATTGACCGGTGACTCAGAGGCAAGTCAAACGGGTTGGTTGATTATTCATCCTTTATTTTGGGTTAATGAAAGGACCTAGCCTAGCCTCATTCTTAAATTTTAGCCAAAACTGAATATTGAACGAACGACGGCGTTATTAACTAATTATACTAGACAACAGACAGATTTGTTATGAAATTCATAATTATAGATATTCATTTGTATCTCTTTTAATTTATAACACTCAACATTAATCACCTCAATTCATTTCTCCATTTATTAATAGAATTAATTTATATGATTTTTCATTTTAAGGATATGGATATCACATTGAGACAACTAAATAAGAAATGTTGAATAAATTTACATTACTAGCATAATCAGAGATTAAAAAATGCATAATTAAAAAATTACGGGTGTTTCCAGTATTGTCATTACTAGCACAATCTCATTCTTTTCTGAAAACTTGCAGGAATGTTCTGCAACAAAGAATTAAGCATTCTCAAGACCTAATCTGCTTTTTTTAGCTGCTTAATTTTGTCGAATAAACTCCTTAGCACAGATTAAGATCACTTCTTTGTTTGGATCTTAATTCTATGCCCAGACCTTAAAGCACCTCTACCTCCTCATTCAGCTTTCTTAGATTTCAACCCCAGATTAAGACAAACCAAATATCAATTCTTTAGCACTCCTTAAGTTCTTAATTATTCACTCTTAATTTCTTGTTGCCAAACAGACCCACTAGTTTATAACAAACAAGGAACCCTAACGACAATACTGACAAAAGATATGCTTGGGGGAAAAAAACAGCAAAAGCAAGTGGAAGGATCAAAATATGAAAATCACATGTACATGGACAACAAAAATGACACTCCCAAGCTGTCCGAGCAACTGAGACAGCTAGTAGCACAAGTGGAACTTGAAATACCAATCTACACTAAGTCTATATAAAGAACACTCAAAATGAAACAGATCGGCCACAATTTACACCTAAACCCAGAAACTAGTTTTAAACACTCTTTTGTGAAGCAGTGAGAGGGGGGGAAATGAAAACAGAGTATCACCACCACACACAAACACCCCTTTGTAACAAAATTCAGGGAGAAAATAAAAACCCTAGCTTTCATCTTTTTCATTTATGGCTTCTTTTTCCTTATTTTCCTCGGGTGCATCTTTCTCAGGCAACTCTTGCACTACAGGTACACTGCTCATTACTTCGCTATCTGTAGCAGTAACTGAAGTTTGTACTACTTTGCTATCTGTAGCAGTAACTGAAGTTTGTACTTCAGCAACTGAAGTTACAGGATTTTCTCTTGCAGAGGGACTTGGCAGTCTAACTTCAGATTGGTTCGAAGTGTTCAGTGCATTGCAGTGAGGACAGTAATACGTTATGTGCGGGAAATCCTCCTTTCTAGCCAAGCCTGAAAATCCATTTCAAGTGAGTGAGTTTTCCTATAACCAAGATTAAAAATCCCATCTAAGCTGAAGTTATTATATGAAAAATAAAGGTTTATCAAGGATCTAAGAATTTGAAAAAATCCTTTAAATCCAGAAACGAAATATGCCGCAGATCTAAGATTTTAATCAGGAGTAATCAGAGGTAAATCCAACAAACATAACACATGACTGACCAAAAAAACAATAGAAGATGTATTACAGCGATTATTTAACCTTGCATTACGTAAAGAAAAATAAAATGTTTACTCTAACAAGTAAAATATCATGCGGCATTCACTTGTTAAAAATTTTAACTAAAGCTGGGACAAATTTATGAAGATGTAGTCATATTTAACAAATAGATCATTCATTTAATCAAGACAAACTACCTTCTGCACAACTACAATACAATGAAGCCTTGCTTCAACATAGGGTGTGTACAAAGCATATCTAAACCTTTAACAGACATGTTTATTGTCACTGTGAATATCATAGCAAATGATGACACTAGGAAAATTTAGATGCATATACCCGAACAACACAAATGTCATCTATACCCTTAAATTTATTAACAATCTTTTATGCCCCTAAAAAATGTGGTAAATATTGGTTATAGCCTCATCTCCCAAGTCCAAAATAGCTTAAATGGACAAATTTTCCCCTCTCACCCATTCCTGAATTACCCAAAGAAATTACCAGTAATCGGTGGTTCCTCAGGTAAGCAATTGAAATTCATCACTAAGGTGATAATAATGACCATTCTGTCTCTCCACTACTAATTAAAGTACCACTAAGGCTTACCATTGTGCATTAGACAGTTGCCACAGATAAGAGCATAAGACTGGGTTGGATCCTCTCCAACTAGCAAAGCAGCGATCCTGGCTATCCATCCACCATCATTTACCGCTTGGCCTTTATAATGGCCAACCACCATTGGTCCCTGTGCTTCAATCATCTCCTGACCGTCAGATCCAACTTCGTGCGTCGAACTATTCTGCACCACAGTTGTACTTCCCATAGTGTGAGCCCCAGCTTGAGGCAATCTCCTGTTTCTCAAACCAGCATTGGATTGGGACAGCTCTATGTCACTGCTCCTAGCAAGTGTTGGGTCGGCATTTGATTCATCCCCCATAAAGAGTTTGAGTCCTGAGTCAGCACCTAATTTGGATGCCAGCACTGATGCCGCGGCAGCCTTGGCAGCTGGATCCAGGTCATATTTCTGAAAAGAAAAAATAACAAGACTCAATGTTGGATTTTTGAAATAGAACCTGGTACATCACCTTGTTTTAAAATGGGTATTGCTGCACTATCACCAGAAACTAAGAATCTTGTTGTTTAACTTCCAAGTTGTTTTCAAGGTGTTTTGAGTAGAAAAGGAGAAGTTAGTGAAGATGTGAAACATTAGATGTTATGTTTAAAGTGTTATAAATAAAAATATGAAATCTGGGAGTTTATTTTGAATAAAATAGGGGGCAGGTGTTCAATTAATGTTCCCACATTAATGGCATATCTTATCTACTTTTGCACATCTTATTCAATCTAGGAGTTTCACCTGAATAAGCTGTTGAGTAGAGTAGTAATTTGTTCTCTCTTTGAGCTCATCTATCTTGACTTTTCTCTCAGCTCTCAGTTTTTCAAGTTTATTTTGGTCCTTGCTATCCACTGCATGTGAAAACCATTTTTAGTATAATCCAATTATATCAATGTTTAGGTACTAACCAATACAGGTAATTGACACTTACACATGCGTGTCAGTCTCATCAAAGTTGAATATAATGCTGAGGATAGAAATGGTAACAGAAACATGGGTACAACTCGAACTGCTCTCATCTGCCAATCCATGTCAGGTGATCTGGTTGTTGCTATAGCATAAACCACTGCAACAATCTGACATAAATTAAAATGCATTAGTTAGAGAAACATTACTACACCTGTGCTGTCATTAGTTTGCCAGTATGAGAAAACATGAATATATTTTTTAAAAAAAAGGGGAGCTCTGAATTGAGTAAATGCCAAGGCAAAAGTGAGAAAAAAATAATTGATTCAGATAAACAAGACATAGCCTCCTAGCAGCCTAGCTCCTCCATTCCCCACAATCTATTAATAAAAACTAAGAAGAGATCATCTAAATTAGTGTCTAAACTAAAGTCACAATTAATGTGCAAATAATAACAAAAAACAAAGAACCATACGATAATAATTTCCTCCGTAAATTTCTCATCTGTTTGACAAATAAATTCGAGTAAAAACAATAGAAGGTATAACAACCACTGGTACTTCCCTAGAGAACTCTTTTTTACCAGTACAACTAACCCCAATCTACATCTTATCTTCAGACTAAAAAAAAGAAGGAAGGAAAAAAAAAGAAATTAAATAAGAATTAGTTAACAAAGAAAGAAAAAACAAAAACGCACCTCGGAAAGAATGGAGATGGCAATGAGATTCCGTACCATCCGCCTAGACGAGTGAGCTCGTTTCTTAATCCTGGCATGAACAGTCGCCTCCTCCTTAGACAAGTACCGAAGTCTCTTCTCGAAATCCTCTCTTCCACCAAAAATCCCTCGCCATATTCTGACGAAAAACCCCGGTTTTTGTTTCTTCGTGGCCCCCTCTTTAGTCGCCGACTTGTCGTCTCGCTCCACTACCTCCACTGCCGGAGGAGGCGCAGAAGCTTCATCCGAAGCCATTTCTATCAATTGGAAGCAGTTCAGATCGGATCTGGAGATGGGTTTTTTTGTTTCAGCAAGGTGCCTAGATTAAAAGGATCGGATCGGATCTAAGGAAGGAGGAGGAGAAGAAGAGAAGGTGTATCGATTGATTGACGCGTTTCAAGGGAAAGAGAAGAGAGAAGTGGAAGACCTCACCGGGAACGTATAGACAAGAGAAGAGATACTTTTCTCTTTTCTATCGGACTTTAGGCTGAGGAAAGGCATTTATGCTTCTGTTTAAACTGTAAACAAAAAAAATAAAAAATAAAGAGAAAGGAAGGCAATTTTATTAGGAAAAGAATTTTGTCTAAAAGCAACTGTCAAACAAGTAATTATAATGCAATAATTATGAAGAATATAAAACTAAAATTGTAAATTAATAATTTTTTATAGGAAAAATTGGTTATTTGCCACTCCAAAACCTTCAAATCTGAAAAATGCCATCACGAAACTATAAATATAAAAAATGTTACTCTCAAATTAGTTAATTCTTAAATGTGCCACAAATACACATTTTTATACATGTTTTATTAAAAATTAACAAAAAAATACAGTTTTGAGATACGTATAATGAGGAGTCTGAAGGGTATATAGGGAAATACGTATCTTAAAACTATATTTTTCAGTTAATTTTTAATAAAAAAAAAAATAAAATTGTGTATTTGTGGCAAATTTAAGAATTAACTAAGTTTAGAGTGGTATTTTTCAGATTTATAGTTTTGTGATGGAAGTTTTCAGATTTGAAAGTTTTGGAGTGGCAAATAACCAATTTTCTCTTTTTTTGTATGTATGTAAAGAAAATAATATAAATAACATTTAATGATTTTATTTTAACATTTTTTTTTAAAAAAAATTGTTATTAGAAAATTAAAAAGGGAAGACATATTAAATTTTAATATTTTTGTAAATGTTTTGTTGCCTGTTATTGTTGTACTATATTCTATTTTTAAAAAAATAATGTGGATTTTTAATCTTTGTACATGCATAAGAGAAAATACAAATAAAACTAAAGAAATGATGTGTCGACATCTTCTGAAAAAAATCAGTCAATCCAAAGACAGCTCACGAATGTCAATGACAAAACATATTCACTTAATCCTTTTTATAATTCTCAAATTACAATTATGGTAACTTTTTGTTTCATTAAATAAGTCGTGTAGATATATTCAGATTTTAGCTGAATTAAAAATATTAACAGTGTTGTTTCGATTTTATGTAATATATAATTAAAAAATATATAAATACATAAAATTAAAATAATGATGTTAATATTTTTATAAATCAGCTGATTTTTTTTTTGAAAGTTCACAAGCAATTATATTAATTCAAAAGAGTTACAAACTAGTTGTTACATGATATTAGACAACAAGTGTTTTTAAAAGTATTCAGCTATAAACAAATATAAATATACAAAGAGTATGTGCATCATGCGGATATAAATTTGATTATTCTTGCTTGATTGTAACGATAAGAGTTTAGCGATTATTTTCACTATACGCATATTTGTCTTATTTCTTGTGGCAGACGACATCAGATCAAACCATTTATTGTGTTGGGATTTCGGATAGGTTATATGTGCAACAAATCGATCCAGTTCATGATTTGTTTACCACCTGAAAAATAGAATTCATGTATAAAACTAATTCCAAGATTAATATAGAGTTTAGCACTAAACGCGCAACATATCTCTTCATCTAGTCGTATGAGCAGTCAACCTCTTCTCTTCCTTCTCCGTATCAAATATACGCACTAGCAATAGAGGTTTGCTCTCGGGACGGGACGGGCGGGACGGGCGTAACCCGGGGTCGGGCACGAGCAAGTCGGGTATGGGTTGGTCAGGTAGGGCGGGTAACTCGGGTGCGGGCAGAACGGTTTTTTTTTTTTAAACCTTACCCTTACTCGCCCTTTTACCCTTGCCCGCCTCGGGTGCGGGTAGAACGGGTCGGGGGTCGGGCGGTCCGGGTCAAACCCGAACCCGGTTTTTTTTCTTCTGTTTTTTTATAATAAATAAATGCAAAAATTTATAAATTTTATATATAAATACATCACTCGAGATCGATTTCAACAGTTTGAATTTGCCGTTTGAAGTCTATTTAATAAACTTTTAAGATGTAACACTACATGTCGCTATACTATAATTGAAATTACTATAATTTTTATGTTGCATCGTATAAAAACAATAATTGTCTCAATTTTTCATATTACACTCTAGTTAAATTAAAATCCAAATCAATCTTATAAATTATATATAAGTGATATAAATTTAACGATACTGATTGATATATTATTGTTTCGTACTGGACGGGATCGGGGAGGATGTGAATTTGAATTTAAAAATAAAATCTAGCAAATTATAAAATAAATCTAATTACTTCACATTTTCAAAAACTAAATCTAACCTATTTTTTTTTAACCTATTAATAATAAATCCAAATTTCAAAATGAGTTCTATTTAAAAGGTATGTCTATGCATATATTCAGATAAAAACGATCTTTTTGTGTGTTAATTTTAAAAATCTTATGAAATTACTACGCATATATTCAGATAAAAACTATATAAAAGTAGGTACTAAAGAATCAACTTCTTATAATTCTAGATGACCCATTATGTTATGAAGAAAAAACAGAATAGAGCTCATATGTTAAATATAATCATCATTACACTTATTATAATATACTCACTAGGGATCAATTTCTTATTTGATTCAAATTAATTGATCAATTCGATTTGGCATAATGTGGCCCTTAACCAACCTAATCGATAATTAAATAAATATAGTCTTGGTAGTCACTACCAAGTTTTCACACACAAAATAATTAAATAAATATGCTATGGATCTATTTTATATTTGTATTTGACACATTTTTTATGATTAATTGTGAATCATTTATTTATGATGATTATTAGTTGGATTAAGCTCTAGTGTTATGTTTGTTTGTATAAATAAATAAGAAAAAAAATGCAAAACATACAGTACTATGATTCAAAGCAAACTTTTTTTAATATTCAAATATATTTAGCATTACACAACTTAAAAAAAGAATAAATTTAACTAATTATAAATTAAACTATGTATAAGAAACAATGTATATTGTCTGCGTTCTAATTGCAAAACACCTTGTTAAATGTATTTGTATTTAAGTTATCAAACAATTTATTTATTAGACTAACCACTAACTATTGTTAAATGTATTTGTATTTAAGTTACTTTAAATCAGTTACTTTCAATAAATACGAATTATTTAATCTTTAAAACCGAATTATTTTAAAACAATAGATTTATCAATAAAAACTACCATCCTCCTTTATTCCGGGCTTGTGACCGGCTATGTAAAATAACTACCATAGAATTCAAAGACAGTGAATAAGTAGTTTAATATATATAAACTGATCTAAATTTTAAGTTATGAAGTATGAGGAAATTGAAAAAAATTAATAATGTCCTTTCTTTTTTTTATACTTAAAATCATTTGTGAACACAGTAAGAAAGATAAATAAGAGCTATAAATAAAAATAATTGATCTGCAAGCAAGTATCTTACAAAGTGAAAATAAAGAGAAATGAAGAGACTCAAATAAACCAAAAGAAGCTGTCCGCAGTCCTTACATTCATAATAAATAAAAGTATAAAACATAAAAAAATGATCTTAATAAAGCAGTTCTTCTGTTTTATGAAAGCACGTCAAATACTCAAATGTAATTATTTATGAAAGTTCATGTAGCATGTATTATTGATAAATACCTCCTCTTATGCTACCAGAAAACTTAAAAATTTCTCTTTCAAAAAAAAAAAATCTATTAGTCCGGGTAAGTGAAAATTTTGATGCATGTCAAATTGTCAAGCCAAATAGCGCTATGAATACAGCATCATAAATTTTAATTTTAATTTGCAGAATATAGCCACGCCAATATTATTCAATTAAAATT